>CAWUFW010016888.1:0-288227 GCA_963921515.1 Calotriton arnoldi
ATTTGTGTGCCCATTGCAAATGCAAATATGTGGGTCTGCATTCTGATGGTCACTTCTGTCATTGTGTCATTGATGACTGTTGACGGTCTCAGCCCCCATGGGTGTTGTTTGTCTGCACATGGCCAAAGGAATGTTTCATTTGCACTGCAGTATTTGGCTCCCCCAATTTATGTTGCAATGGGACACATACACTACTTTGCCACAGATGAGTTTTTGGTTCTGTGACCAGGAATGATCCATGCAGTTTGGCAGTTGCAGCTCTTTCTTTGTCAACAATTACCTTTTGGTCACTGTGATGATGAGGGTGTAGACCCCATTGCCACAATGGTCAAAATGTGCTTCAGCTATGGACCCCACACTTACCTTTTGGTCACTGTGATGATGGGGGTTTAGACCCCATTGCCACAATGGTCAAAATGTGCTTCAGCTATGGACCCCACACTTGCCTTTTGGTCACTGTGATGATGGGGGTTTAGACCCCATTGCCACAATGGTCAAAATGTGCTTCAGCTATGGACCCCACACTTGCCTTTTGGTCACTGTGATGATGGGGTTTAGACCCCATTGCCACAATGGTCAAAATGTGCTTCAGCTATGGACCCCACACTTGCCTTTTGGTCACTGTGATGATGGGGGTTTAGGCCCCATTGCCACAATGGTCATGGGCTGCTTGCATTGTGGGTGCCACACACATATATGTGTGGCACATGTGCTAGGGGGTCACATTGTATGTTCAATGTCATGTTCGGTGTTGTAGGCATTTGACACAGCCTGCTCACACGCTTGTCATGGTGGTGGGGGATGTCTTAATCTTGCATTCCCTAGGTTGTGGTGTGCTTGTTGTGTCATGCATTGTCCATCCTATGAGTGGGGGTGGTAGTAGTGGTAGGCATCCAGCCCGCCTGGCTAAGGGTGGTAGTAGTGGTAGGCTTCCTGCCCCCTGGCTAAGGGTGGTAGTAGTGGTGGGCATCCTGCCCCCCTGGGTGAGGGTGGTAGTAGTGGTAGGCATCCTGCCCCCTGGCTAAGGGTGGTAGTAGTGGTAGGCATCCAGCCCCCTGGCTAAGGGTGGTAGTAGTGGTGGGCATCCTGCCCCCTGGCTAAGGGTGGTAGTAGTGGTGGGCATCCTGCCCCCCTGGGTGAGGGTGGTAGTAGTGGTGGGCATCCTGCCCCCTGGGTGAGGGTGGTAGTAGTGGTGGGCATCCTGCCCCCTGGCTAAGGGTGGTAGTAGTGGTGGGCATCCTGCCCCCTGGGTGAGGGTGGTAGTAGTGGTGGGCATCCTGCCCCCTGGGTGAGGGTGGTAGTAGTGGTGGGCATCCTGCCCCCTGGCTAAGGGTGGTAGTAGTGGTAGGCATCCTGCCCCCTGGCTAAGGGTGGTAGTAGTGGTAGGCATCCTGCCCCCTGGCTAAGGGTGGTAGTAGTGGTAGGCTTCCTGCCCCCTGGCTAAGGGTGGTAGTAGTGGTGGGCATCCTGCCCCCTGGGTGAGGGTGGTAGTAGTGGTAGGCATCCTGCCCCCTGGCTAAGGGTGGTAGTAGTGGTAGGCATCCAGCCCCCTGGCTAAGGGTGGTAGTAGTGGTGGGCATCCTGCCCCCTGGCTAAGGGTGGTAGTAGTGGTGGGCATCCTGCCCCCTGGGTGAGGGTGGTAGTAGTGGTGGGCATCCTGCCCCCTGGGTGAGGGTGGTAGTAGTGGTGGGCATCCTGCCCCCTGGCTAAGGGTGGTAGTAGTGGTGGGCATCCTGCCCCCTGGGTGAGGGTGGTAGTAGTGGTGGGCATCCTGCCCCCCTGGGTGAGGGTGGTAGTAGTGGTGGGCATCCTGCCCCCTGGCTAAGGGTGGTAGTAGTGGTAGGCATCCTGCCCCCTGGCTAAGGGTGGTAGTAGTGGTAGGCATCCTGCCCCCTGGCTAAGGGTGGTAGTAGTGGTGGGCATCCTGCCCCCTGGGTGAGGGTGGTAGTAGTGGTAGGCATCCTGCCCCCTGGCTAAGGGTGGTAGTAGTGGTAGGCATCCAGCCCCCTGGCTAAGGTTGGTAGTAGTGGTGGGCATCCTGCCCCCTGGCTAAGGGTGGTAGTAGTGGTGGGCATCCTGCCCCCTGGGTGAGGGTGGTAGTAGTGGTGGGCATCCTGCCCCCTGGCTAAGGGTGGTAGTAGTGGTAGGCATCCTGCCCCCTGGCTAAGGGTGGTAGTAGTGGTGGGCATCCTGCCCCCTGGGTGAGGGTGGTAGTAGTGGTGGGCATCCTGCCCCCTGGCTAAGGGTGGTAGTAGTGGTAGGCATCCTGCCCCCTGGCTAAGGGTGGTAGTAGTGGTGGGCATCCTGCCCCCTGGCTAAGGGTGGTAGTAGTGGTGGGCATCCTGCCCCCTGGGTGAGGGTGGTAGTAGTGGTGGGCATCCTGCCCCCTGGCTAAGGGTGGTAGTAGTGGTAGGCATCCAGCCCCCTGGCTAAGGGTGGTAGTAGTGGTGGGCATCCTGCCCCCTGGGTGAGGGTGGTAGTAGTGGTGGGCATCCTGCCCCCTGGGTGAGGGTGGTAGTAGTGGTAGGCATCCTGCCACCCTGGCTAAGGGTGGTAGTAGTGGTAGGCATCCTGCCACCCTGGCTAAGGGTGGTAGTAGTGGTAGGCATCCTGCCACCCTGGCTAAGGGTGGTAGTAGTGGTGGGCATCCAGCCCCCTGGGTAAGGGTGGTAGTAGTGGTAGGCATCCAGCCCCCTGGCTAAGGGTGGTAGTAGTGGTAGGCATCCAGCCCCCTGGTTGAGGGTGGTAGTAGTGGTAGGCATCCAGCCCCCTGGCTAAGGGTGGTAGTAGTGGTAAGCATCCTGCCCCCCTGGGTGAGGGTGGTAGTAGTGGTAGGCATCCTGCCCCCCTGGGTGAGGGTGGTAGTAGTGGTAGGCATCCTGCCCCCTGGGTGAGGGTGGTAGTAGTGGTAGGCATCCAGCCCCCCTGGCTAAGGGTGGTGGTAGGCATCCAGCCCGCCCTGGGTGAGGGTGGTAGTAGTGGTAGGCATCCAGCCCCCTGGCTAAGGGTGGTAGTGGTGGTGGGCATCTGGCACCCCCTGGCTAAGGGTGGTTGTGGTGGTTGGCATCCAGCCCCCTGGGTTGGGGTGGTGGCGCGCATTCAGGCCCCTGTGTGCATATGTGGCATTGGTGATGGGCATCCCGCCCCTATGGTGCTGCTGTTGCAAGTATATTCAGATTCCCAGTGTATGTGTGTGATGTGTCGTGTACGTGTTGTATGTGTTTTGTGGTTGGTGTCTGACTTACCTTCTGCACCGTACGCGTCCGTGCCTGTTCCGGTAGTAGATGTAGAATATTGGTATGATAGGGACGAAGGGATTCATGGTTGGTTCGTGTCGTTCGTCCTTCTCGTTGCTTCGCGTCGTCCTCGTCGCTTGGCTTCGTCCTCGTCGCTTCGCTTCGTCCTCGTCGCTTCGCGTCGTCCTCGTCTGTGCTGTGTTCGTCTCGTAGCCGTGGATCGTGTTGTGGCGCGATTCGGAGCTTATGTGCGCCTCTCCCGGATGCTTTGACGTGCCGTGCGTAGCGACGGGTTCGGCGCGTACGGAAAGCGCATCGTACTTGTCCGGCCGGACGGGGCTGCATTTTCCCTTCCGTGCGACTCGATTCGGCGTTTCCGGATTCGCCTCGGTCGGAGAACAGGACCTGGTTTGGGTGAGTACGGCTCGGCCGGGATTTTTGCTGTTGTGCGCATCGTACTTGCTCGTTCGGTGTGCTGTACGGATCGGTCGGGAAACTGGCTTTCGCATGGCTTTTTTCCCGACCGAATAGTATTGGGTGCGCCTCCGACCGAGATCGGAATCGGCCCCCAAGTCTTTTAAGTTCTTATTTCGCTTATGGGCAAACATAGGGCGTTGAAATATCCTCTCTGGATCTGAATTAACATTAAGAATATGCCATTGGGCATTAATAGTTTGTCGAATCTTCTCATTTAAAGGTGAGTGTCTAGTGACACATACCAATTTCGGTGGATCTTTTCTTGTGTTGGTTTGAAGTAAATGATCTCGATCATAAAACCTAGCCCTTTTATATGCCTCTCTGACAAGTCTCCTTGGGTAACCTCGGTCTATGAACTTTTGTTTCATTATTATTGCCCCCGTTTTATTGATGATGTACTGTTCATTTGGAAGGACGAGTCTGAAAAACTTCAAGAATTTTTGGAATGGATAAACCTGTGTGACATAAATCTAAAATTTACAGCTAATATTGGAGATGGTAAAATTGAATTTCTAGACATTGAAATTAAAGAGGTAGACTCAGTTCTCCAAGTAGACCTCTACACTAAACCAACAGCAAGAAACACGTTATTGCATTTTTCTAGCTATCATCCAAAATGTCAACGAGAAAGCATCCCTATGGGGCAATTTTTACGTGTTCGACGTAATTGCACGAGTGTACATGACTTTGACACGAGGGCAATAATAATGAAACAAAAGTTCATAGACCGAGGTTACCCAAGGAGACTTGTCAGAGAGGCATATAAAAGGGCTAGGTTTTATGATCGAGATCATTTACTTCAAACCAACACAAGAAAAGATCCACCGAAATTGGTATGTGTCACTAGACACTCACCTTTAAATGAGAAGATTCGACAAACTATTAATGCCCAATGGCATATTCTTAATGTTAATTCAGATCCAGAGAGGATATTTCAACGCCCTATGTTTGCCCATAGCTGAAATAAGAACTTAAAAGACTTGGTGGTTCACTCTAGATTGCAAGCCAAACCACCATTCATACAAAAAACCTTGGATGGTAGCCACTCTATCAATGGCAATCACAAATGTTTTCATTGCAAAGCATGTGATGGGGCGATAGTCACAGATAAGTTTCTTTATCAAAAAAGGAAATTAAACTTAAAACCTTTACTAATTGTAAAACGGATAATGTCGTATATCTGTTACTCTGCCCATGTGATAAGGGATATGTTGGCGAGACGTCACGTCAATTTTCGGTCCGTTTGACAGAACATCGATCGGCCATTAAAACTAAAAACTCACGGCTCCGATAGTCAAACATTATGTGGAAATGAACCATCGTGAAACTCAAATAAGATGGTTAATTTTGGAAAAAATTGAAATTAAAAACAGTCTACAAGCAGAATCAATAAGAAAGCGCAGAGAGGTATTCTGGATTTATTCTTTGAGTTCCCACATTAATGGGTTAAATTTTGACATCCCATGGGACCAGGCGATTCGCCATAATGACTAGTTCAGCTAACTATCTCACATATTTTGTTGTTGGTGTCTCCTTGACAAATGCACTTCTTCTGGGTAGTGATACTTTTATGTACCTCTAAATATGTTGGATTTTGGTACAGGCTATTATACATTTTAAATATCTCCTTTAAGGGATCTCCTTTGAAGGGTACTCGCATTTGTCGTCTGTTGCACTTATTATTAAATACATTTTGCTGTGCGCACATGCACAGCTATCTTGAAGTGCAATATTTCTACATTTGACTGTACATTGCTGAAGAGCAGACAATATATATTAGGAATTTGGAACATGTAGGTATACATAATGACATTTTTTATCTCAATACCTTTTTCATGTAGACTCGGTACTTTTACAACCAGTATTTCTTCATCTTTCATTGTTGACTGGTGCTAGCCCAGCCCTATTCTATCATGTGACCAGGTCACAAGACTGTTCCTTGATGGTATTTAGAACGCACCGTCGGTTTCGCGCCATTGAAGTTTCGGCGTTTTTCAGCTGCCGCGGCAGGCTAGTAAACAGAAAATAGAGCTGCCCAGCGCTGCATACAGCTAACATCGGTAAGTACATTGTGAGAATCCGTATATTATCTGATAAAGCCTGGGAGTTGGTTGTCCGTTTTTAGTATTATCAACACACGTAGATATTGGGATGCATCTGTTTTCATCTTTGCTCTCGTATCTTGTGTTTTTATTTCATTGTGGCCGGGCAGTGCTCCGCCTCTTTCCATTTTGTCGATAATGCTATAATGATAGACTTTCTGATATCTATAATTATCTCACATTGCACACTTTGCTGAGTTTTGGCCGGGCATAGCTCCGCCTTTTATATCGTCTTGATAATATCAATGGCTTGGCTTCTGTGCTGACAAAACCATTAAACAGGTCTTTTGTTATCTGTAACCACCTTACATTTTCTTCTTTGCCAGGTATTGGCTGGGCATTGCTCCGCCTTTTTCATCATTTCGATATTGTTAATGGACTGACTTTTTGACAACATCATTATGTATTGGTGCGGTCCTTGTATATATATTTTGTTTTTGGCCGGGTTTTGCTCCGCCTATTCTATTATATGTTTCGGTCCTAACATGGATGTCTCCTATCCTGATCAGAGTTTAATCGACAGAGCTTCATTCTGATTAGAGTAGTTTGTCTTTTTCGAACTGTTCACATTAGCAACCTAAGTATAAAATTGTAGTAGACATTTATTATTTGAAGTAGGTCCTGCAGTTATCAGTCGGTCGGCATTGTTACATCTGTACCAGAATACATTATTTTAGGGACGTTTATATTTACAGAAAATATAGACATTCTGTTCTTGTTTGTTGTTTTTTTCAGCATCCATTCTTAATCATTTGAGGGACTAGCAGCTCGCCTCTCTTGTTGGACATATTTTATCAAGCAGGTATTATTTGTCCCAGTTGACAACTATAGAAAATTACTCAATTTAGACATTTTCATTTTGAATTTTGTTTGTGCACCTTTTCATATATGTTTGTTTGGGGTCTGTTTATCTGTTTCAGGGCTTAGTTCCTGAAGGAGTTGGGTAACATATCAAATTTGTTCGCTTCGAGACAGGCCATCACCAATATAAGGTAATACCAGCTTTCGTAGTGGCTGGTTAGAACATTTTCTTATATTTAAGGATGCAGCTAGTTAGCAATGGAAAGATCGTTCATTTTTTTGATTTTTTTGTTTTGGTACATTGCTGTTGAATTATATAGGTGTATCCTGATCGATAGGAACATACTTTTGAAGATATATCATCTTTGTACCATCAATCTACATACAGATGCTGGACAGTTTTGGTAATACATATTTTTCATTATTTGTTTAGGGTATAAACGACATTTTTGTATTTTACATTCATCCTGAACAATAAGCATTCATAAGTACTCATATGTGTTGCTTCTCAATCTATTCACCTTTTAAAGATATCACTTATATCTTTTTTCAATAAGGGAACCCCGGCAGTTTAGATATGGTATCCATACAAAGAATATAGAAAATTAGTAAAAGTTTTGTATTGTCTGTTTGTAGTGTCATATGTTATTTGGGAGAATATATGTTTATATTCGTGTTCATTTTTTGGTCAGGCTCATTTTTAATATTTCAGTCGAAAACAACGACTATTAAATAACATACCCTCAGCCTAAATTATGGGTCTTTATTATTATATGTAATCATCATAATTACTAACTATAGTGACATTTAAAATTATGGTTAAACAATTATGTTTCATATGTATGTGAAATACACATGTTATCTTTTACAGAGCATAACATTCTGAGGTGGAACTCCTGATGAAGACAGTGTTTCTGTCGAAACGCGCGTAGAGTCATCTGTGAAAACCACCCCAAAAATGCTAACTTCTCAATTAAGTGTTGGTGTTGTTTGTTCGTCATAGTCTACAGATATCCAATCATGTGGGATAAAATAATCATGTATATCATCTTGATTATATGTATGTAGTATATGTTCGAATGTGACTGAATGTGGTCAGAATGTTGTTTATTTGTTAGTCTCTGTATGATAAACTATTTTTTATGTATATGTGTTTTTACAGTTATCTATTATTGATTAAGATAAATTATGAATAAAACCTTTTTATACATCTCTATATCATAGTGTCACTATAGTTATTATCTAGTCCCTTCTCAGTTTGAGGGTTCGAGGTTCCAGTGCAACAGAGTCATAAACCAGCAGCATCAGTCCAGAAAATAGGGTGGGGGGATCTAGCAAAAGAGCTCTTTCCTTACACCTATCCAGCAAATATATTACCAATGTTTGATCAATTGGTTTTTGGATGAGTTCAACATCTTAGCCCATACCCAAGGACCTGCTCTCTTCTAGAAAATGCAGACCAAACGTTCTCATCAAAGAGCTCATTACCCTGAAACCAGATATTGCAGCTCAATTTGAAGGACTGATCCAATCAATTGGACAAGAAACACTCGTTCAACATCATAAGACAAACAGAATAATAATACAGAATGCCTAGAAAAGTTAAATATTCTGTCCATTTTTTCTTTGCCTCTTGACTTCCAAAGAACGCATCTCTGAACTTTACACCTTGCTCTTGCCAGCAGTTTTGTGATTTTCAAGAAAAAGGTCAAGATTTGGATACCTATCTTGTTGCCAAAATGTCTACCTCTGGCCCCAACCTTCATTCATCCATGCCGACTCTGCTGATTCTGCACGTTTCTTCCCGAAGCACTCAAGAGTGCTCTCTCAGCAGGATATCATCGCCCTCTGCTGAAAGTCTAGACCTCTGTGGACCCTTGCCCAATGCATCATTTTATACAAATGTTGTGCACCACATCTGCATAACTTGGCAGAACAATTCTCAACACATCATTTGAAATTGTTAAAGTTTTCAACAAGCTCAAAGTCTCCAATGCTAAAGCTTACTTAAAAAGCCTGGACTGAGTATTAGCACCCACACCCTACAGACTCAGAGACATGGGGTATTTTTTACAAAGAAAAACTTACTTGCAGCTTACTCTGTATGCTCCCCAATGCCAACAGTTTTCTTGCATCTTGTTATTCAGTTAACCATATTCTCTACTCAGTAAGCCCTTAAGTCAATTTACTAAGCCACGCTAAGCCACCTTACCTGGTTTAGCGTGGCTTAGTAAATATAGAGTAACGCAAAGCAGCACAAGTTACAGCCTTGCATTTCTCTGCGCTGAGAAGGCATTCCATGGGTGGAGTGTGGATGTTCCCACGCCTCCACCCATGGATTTTGGTGCATTCCCAGATTTATTAAGAATAGATAACCTGGGAATGCGTCAAAATGGAATGCCATCCCAACAGAGGCATAATGAAGACAAATATGTTTTTTTCTCCTCATTATTTCCTCTTTCTACATGTGTTACACATAGAAATGCCTCTAAGGATTGTTTTTGTGCAGGAAGGTATTCCTTCCTGAACAAAAACAATCCTGCCTGTAATGCAGGTTCCCGTGCACCATGTTGCAAGGGTGCCTGCATTGGCCCTAGGCTGCACACACTGTGCCAGCGCAGATAGAGAGCAGGAATGGGCCATATCTTAATAAATATGGCACTTTCCTGCTCTCTCCGTTTGACGCAGCGTAGCAAGATGTCTTGTTGCGATGCGTTAAATGCTAGTAAATCTGACCAATACTTATTTGGAACAATGGGCCACATTTATAAACATTTCACACAATGCAGCAAGCCACCGTGTTGCACTCTTCTGCATGAAAATGAAGGGCAGGAATGCTCTTTATTTACCATCAAACTCCGCATTCCTGTCCTTTCCTAGCACTGGCTAGCCCAGCGCTAATGCAGGCACCCTTGCGTCAAGTTCCAAGGGTGTCTGCATTGCAGGCAGGATTGTTTTTGTGCGGGAAGTGACACCTACCTGCACAAAAGCAATCCTCAGAGGCATTTTCCTCTTTCTAAGTGTGCTGCAGAGAGGTGTTATGCTTTACCTGGAAAGATGTGTTGGATAAAATATTTCCCAGAGTTGAACTTCTGCAGCAGTATGTCACGCTTTCAATATATAAGGACTGAGCCATAGAATGGTTGGGCTGTACTGAGGAGTACTGTCAAGCAGCCACATCAACAACCACTTCCAGCAGCCAAAAGGACAACCACTTCCAGCAGCACAACAACAACCACTTCCAGCAGCCACAACAAAAACCACTTCCAGCAGCCACAACAACAACCACTTCCAGGAGTCAAAAGAATTCAGTTGGAATTTTGTCTGCAGCAGTCAGCCATAGGCCAGAGACTAGACACAGTAGAGGAAACATTTTCCTATCCAAGAAATATTTTCTGTAAGGTTCTCCCTAAAAACCAACCACATGCACTAAAAATAGCGAGAATATAACCCAAGCTCTTGGACAATAAAGGAAAGAATAAATAATAACAAGTATATTTCACGGGTTATTTTTCACTAGTGTGCTCATAATAAACCTACTGATATTCCTGTTCGCTTGCGTCGTCTCCTTCGCAGTTATTTTTTATTGACATGTCAGCTGTTGGGAAGCCGTGGCATTGAACGCTTATGTTTCTGTGTCCTTGCTCTATCAATGTTCGAGATTCCCTGAACATCGACCCCCAGTAATCCAGCGAAGGTCTACTGTAACCTTTGACTCAAATATTGACAATCAGAGTGTTCGTTATTAACAAAGATCTCGCTAGCAGAATGGCAAACAATGTCAATGGTTTTCACACAGTGTTGTCATTATGACTCGTACACTTCTCTTTTGTTTGAGTGCAGCATCTACTAGTCTTAAAAATGCAATTTGCCTGCAAGTCAAATAAAATAATTCAAGCGAACGTTCATGAACTATAACGACAGCATTCCTTAATCTCTCCTGCCCTCTGGCGCACAGTCGATGCATAACATGCGAAGGCCAGCTATACCAGAAGCATTTGTTAGTGAAACCTATAGTCAAATTGAGATCAGCAAGTTTAAAATGTTATTGCATGCTTTCCTATTCCCAGCAATGAAACTGTTTGTAATAAACATTTGTTTAGCATTAAGCTATTATTGTCTTAAAGGGAAATTAAATAGCGCGATCTGCGCTGCACAAGCAAAAAAATAAGGGGCATATTTATTAAGTAGTTGTGTTGCCATGCACCGCTCAAAGGGGCGCAAGGGCGACGCAACTACTAAGTTAGGTTTATCAAGTCACGCAAGACCACCTTGCGTGGCCCTGAGCGGCTTGATAAATCTGGAGTAATACAACACAGCGCAAATAGCTGCATTGCGTTACTCTGCCCCAGTGAGGCGATCTATGGGTGGTGCGTGAGTGTTCCCACGCAACACCCATGAATTGTGGTGCATTCCCAGATTTACCATTAGTGATAGACCTGGGAATGCTTCAAACTGCTATGCATCCCCAGGGAAGGCGTAATGAGGAGAAATATCTTCATAAAGGAAAATGCCTTAGGGGATTTTTTTTGTGCAGGAAGGGGCACCTTCCTGCACAAAAGCAATCCTGCTTACAATGCAGGCGCCCTTGCACCATGGTGCATGGGTGCTTGAGAGGTGCTAGGCAGCACATTGTGGGCCAGCACTGGGAACAGGGCCGGCTTTAGCGCTGGTGGCGCCCTGTGCGACACTGTTTGTTGGCGCCCCCAATGACTACCTCTGTTGTGGATTCCTTCACTACCACCCTTTAAAAGTGCGCCTCAAGTCTCCATAACTGATTTTACTTTGATTACATTTTATATCGCTTTGCACTGTTTTTTAATACCATTGCGTACTTTGCACAATCTTATAGACAGCTCTTTACCCCCGGGGTCCGCATTTGGAAGCGCGGGACCGCCATTTTGGGAGAAGTCGGGTCAGCGGGCTAGTCTTTTCGCCCCTGACTACATTTAAGCAGAGGATGGTGCAGACGCGCAGCGGACGCGCGCAGCGGGCGCACCGCTGGCGCACCAAAGGCGTGCAAAACGCAAGGCCATCTGTGCCCGTCCGTGCACGGCCCGCGCACAGCACCAGCCCCCCTGCCCTTTTTAAATCAGGCAACCCCATTTTAATACATTATTCTGGCAGCACTCTGCATAGTTTGAATGCTATTAATTCAGAACCAGATGCCTATGTATCCGACCCTGCACCTGGCCTTCACAAGCCCAAATGACTTGCCCTGGCTGCGGCACTAAGTTACCGGAACTAATGCTCCGGCCGGTCGACGCCTTACAAAACCCGGCAAGCACAGAAAAGGATGTGTGTTAAATAATGAATTGAAGTGTGTTCTTTTTAACGTGAGGTCCTTGGTGAAGCACAGTATTGAATGTGCTTTCCTAATAGAAAAAGAGAAAATAAGCATTGCATTTATTACTGAATCTTGGACGGATGACGCCTCAGGTCCTGATTTGGTTAAAGCCACACCTCCCGACTATTCCTGCCACACATTAAATAGGCCAATCAAGAAAGGAGGGGGCTTAGCGGTCATTTACCATAATTCGATAACAGTAACTTTTAATACATTGTCTAATGCGGAATGCGAAGCTCTGGATTTTTGCCTTTATCTTTCACACCATCATACCTTCAGAGGCACCCTCATTTACAGGCCACCTGGCCTTAGAAGCCCGTTCCTAACACCAGGTGGTATAATGCTAGAAAATGGGCTCTGCGCCAGCTCACACACGATACTGGGAGACTTTAACTTCCATCTGGAAGCACATTCTGATCCAGATACATCAAGCCTGTTGGATTTGATGAGTAATGCTGATTTAAAACAACTTGTTATTGGTGCCACTCACCAGGCAGGACACACACTGGACGACATTTTTTCCAATAACTCACAGCTGCTATTTACCGGCCTTCTTCCTTTAGTATGGTCAGATCACAAGGCAATGTTATTCAAGCTCATCTTGCCAGACCGTCAGACTATGAAACCAGCAAATAAACAGCTGGTTAGCAGAGCGTGGAACAAGGTAGAAGCAGAGTAACTACAGGAATTGCTAATCTCTACATCATACATTCTACAGACAGACCTTGATGAGGCCACCTTATCATATACTAATTGGTTAGAAGCAGAAGGTAACAAGCTAGCTCCCAAAAAACTCCTCCGCCCCAATAGGGCACGACCATCCTCTCCCTGGTATTCCCAAGAACTTAGAGACCAAAAATTGGTCTGTAAGCACCTAGAAAGAAAATGGAGGAAGGAGTATAACGATAGGGAAAATAATGAGTACAAACATAGTTTATCACAGTATAAACAGCTACTTCAAATAACGAAACAAGAGTTTTTTGCCAAAAGAATTAACTCTGCAAAAACTCGACCAAAGAGCTGTTTAAAACGGTAACTACCCTGGCACACCCAGCCTCTCCCACTATCCCAGCCAGCCAGGAACTATGTGATAAAATAGCTAATTTCTTTTTCGATAAAGTTGAGGCCATCTTTTCCACGTTCACTGACTCAACGACTAAAACGACATCGGACCATACAGTAGGTCTTAAGTCAGGAAAGAGCTCGGCATTGACGCTTGATAAATTCGCCCCATTAACTACCACAGATACTTATAATCTTCTCAAGACGGCTAAATCTGGCTCCCCGCACAATACTTGCCCAGTTTCAATATTAAAATTAGCCCCTGAGCCGGTCACACTAGTACTGACCTCCATCATGAATGCCATGTTTGCTGAAGGTTACTTTCCCAAAACCTGGAAAAATGCATTTATATTGCCCCTGCTCAAAAAACCGAGTCTAGATCCTAAAGACACTAATAACTTTAGACCGATCTCAAGACTCCCACTTCCTATGAAAATCGCTGAGAAAAATATGAACGTACAACTTAGGGGTATATTCACAAGAACGTGTGATAACTACCGCAAGAGTAGCGTAACGCAACTTTCAATATCGCAGCCTATCGCGGGAAAATAACCCTGTGTCAACGTGGAATTCACGACAAGGCGGTAGCATGCGATAGTCTGCCGAAACCCGCGATACAACCACCACGATGGAGATAAAAACACAAACCACAACACCAAAAAACACGCGATGGGCCAAAGCGCGATGAGGAATCAGCGACAAGCAGTGCCAGGCCTGCAACACACACCTGGCAGGCGTCAAAAATCCCCATAAAAGTAGAAAAAACACCCACACACAAACTGACCAACACACAAGCACCATGGAGGCAGCCGGAGCAGGCGCAGAGGACGAGCACAACCCCACAAGCACCCCGGACGACCAGCCTGGGACCTCGGGGACAGGGAAGGGCAAGGACAAGAAGACGAGGAAGACCAAGTTCAGTCCGCAGGCGAACAAGATCATAGTCACGGAGGTGATGGAACACCATCAACAACTCTTCGTCACCTCCAACGTGTCATTGGGCACCAAAACTGGAATATGGCGTGACATCGTCGACAAGGTGAATGCCGTCGGAGAGCACAAGCGGACAATGGACGAGGTCAAGAGGTGATGGAATGACATCAAGCGGAAGACCAAGGAGAAACTCTCCGCCAACCTGAAGGCAGCAACGCAGACCGGAGGTGGGGGCCCAGCGCCACAGCTGGAGCTGGATGACATGGAGGAGCTATTGTCAACAGTCATCAGTGTGGAGACTGTGGCCGGAGTCGGGGGACCGGACACTGCTCGACAGCACACAACACAACCGCAACAGGGTGAGTGACCACCAGGTACTGGGGGGACAGGGGGAAATGGCCACAATGGCACACATGGACAAGCAAGCAGGGCACAGTGCACACCCACAATCACTCTGGGTCCTCGCCCAGACCCACAGACTGTCACAATGTACAATGCCATGCTGTCTGAATGTCAACCTGTACCATGCGGCTACATACATGTGCACACATTGTAATACACTATCTCCCCTTCACATCGCAGGGGCATCGTCAACACCTCCTGCAGAGCAGTCACAGCCACTCTTCACTGATGACGAGGAGGAGGACAACACCAGCATCGACATCCAAACCATCCAAGACCTCATTGACCTCATCCGCAACTCACCTCCAGGATCAGGGCAGCCCAGCCACATCCATGAGACCCCACCCACCACCCAAACCACCCAGCAGGAGGCACCCACAGCCCCGGCACCCTCCCAAGTCCCCCAGGAACAACAAATGGCCTTCCAACGCCGTGTGCTGGAGGGCCAGAGGGAGACGGCCGAGCAGGTGCGAGTGGGGTTCGAGCTCATGGCTACCAAACTGGACGCCATCCTTGGGTGTCTATGTCCGCCCCATGGACTCCAGGAGCCCTGACTGACATCTCTGGAGTCATGACGCGGAGGGAAGAATACCTGTCCGCTGAGAGTGGCCCCAGCGATGCCAGCCGTGAGCTGGCCCACATGTGGAGGCTCATGGAGGACATGGTGCGGATGGAGGCGGAAAGGATGGCAGCCACCGCTGCACATCAGCGAAATGTAGCTGGGATCTACCGTTCCCTGCATGTCCTCATCAAGGCATTGCTGCCACAAGGCGTGGCGATGATGAATGCTGCTGCCCCCACACCATCCACATCTCCGCCCCCTGGTGTGTCAGTGCCTCCCAGTGCGGCAGGCGTATCCACTCCGGCACCTGATGTGTCACTGCCACACAGTGCGGCCGACAATCCTCCTCCGGCCCCTGATGTGTCAGTGGCACACAGTGCCGCAGCCGGTACTGCAACAACCACAGGTGGGGCAGGGCACACACCCGGGGACGAGGACGTGGATGGGACTGTGGTCAGGAGGGCCAGGCAATAGCATCCATTTCCGCCACCTTGCCTGTTTCTGCTTGGTGCCGCACATGGCCTCAAGACCTACCACTGACCCCCGATACACTCCGATGCACTCACCTTGGACAGCGACATGGACTGCCACATCCTGTTTGACGACCAATGACACGGCGGACAGACTGCGGACTGTACCCTTCCTCTTCCGTAGTACAGGTCATCCCCGGATGGACACTGGCTGGCCCTCCACGGGCCCATATTGTGTAGTGTGCTCGGCATTGCCCTGTAGCGCTCCAGCTGCATGACTGCACTGGATGTGCAAATAAACATCCAGTGACGCACTGCTGTGTAATGTCTTACGTCATTCATGTATGGATGTGTGGATGAATGTGGGGACAGTGCCTTCCCTTGCGTCAATGATGTTCATCCTGTGGGATGCCAGTCAGAGGGTGCGACATTGCATTTTGTGTACCGGGTTCCGTGAACACTACAACAGGGACACACGAATCAGTCACTTCCTTGTCCGGACATGGACTGGACCACGCCCAGAGCCCACGAGTCATTGTTGCAAGCCCTGCGCTGGTCGGGCGTACGGCAGGCCAGACCACTCCTCTAACGCCCCGAGGGGGGGCCCTCATTGCTACCCGTCGCAGCCGTACTCGCTGGTGGTGTGCAGGTCACTGGTCTAGTTGTCAGCATGTCACAGCCACTCCCTGAGGGCAGGTTTTCACACACACCACACCCATCCGGCACAGGCGTCACAGGCCATGTGACTCCGCCAACATAAGGGGCCGACGACGTCACATTCCCCTATTCCGGTGGTGACTGGATGACGGCCGCTCCATGGTTCTCACTCATGTAGGGCCCATGAGTTGTTGCGCACAGGGTTAGTGGGATCCGAGGCCTTGCAGACGGCACAGGCCTACCACCACATGGCGCAGACTGGGGTTGCACAGGGTTAGTGGCACACAAGGCCTTGAGTAAGGCACGGGCCTACAACCACGTGGCGCAGACTGGGGTTGCTCAGGGTTAGTGGCACCCAGGGCCTTGTGGACGGCACAAGCACCCCGCCACGGGACGGTGACTCTGGGTGCACTGTGTCAGTGGCACCTTGAGCTGCTGAGTGGGTGTGCAGCCTGCGATGATGCCCCGTCCCGGCGGTCCGGACAGCTCAGGTTTTGTGTGCCCTGCTGGACCGCAGTGTAGGCCAGAGCCAGCGGGCAGCGCGGGCCTACTGCCACGTGGCGTCGCTTCCGGGATCCCAGAGTTGGTGGCACCCATTGGGCTGAGCGGGTGTGCAGCCTGCGATGGTGCCGGGTGCACTGGTATGTCCTCTGCCATGGAGTAATCAAGACCCAGCACCAAACGTGAGACCTGGTGGCCTGCAGAGCAGGGCTGCATGATGTGGAGGGTGCCATGTCCGCGGGCCCCGGGCTTGTGGCTTGCAGCGGCACGTGGTGGGGCCTCCTGTCTACGTGCCGGTGGCGGAAGGTTAGCATTGAGGCCTGGGTGTGCATGGGCGGGCATGCTCCGATGGGCGGCGGGAGAGGTTGGGGTGCCTCTGCCTGGGTGTACATGGGCGGGCATGCGATGTTGTCTTGTGCAAGTGTGTGTACTGTGCCAGTCATGTATCTGGGCTCTGTTTCAGCTGATGGCTCTGAATCAGATGTGTGACCTGGTGAACTGCACTACATACCTGCACGTGGTTGGAGACACACCGGTGGCAGCAGGTGAGCAGTGTGGCCTGGGTGCGCAGGGGTGGCACTCTCTCTCTCTCTCCCTCCCTCTCTCTCTCCTCTTCTCTCTCTCTCCCTCTCTTCCTCTCTCTCTCCCTCCCACTCTTCCTCTCTCTCTCCTTCACTCACTCTCTGTCCTCTGATGTGCGCAGGACACACCTTCTCATCATGTTTTTTGTTTTACAGGCTGTGACCTACGTATTGTCCCGAGGGGAGCGGCCATGTGTCTTCATTTCATTTCGTTGTTCATTTTAATAAAGTTTCATTTGTTGCTTTGAAAGTGAATGTGTGCTGGTCATCTCTGTGACCAGGGCCGGACTGGTAACAGAAACCGGCCCTGGCAAACTGCTCAGCCTGCCCCCCCTGGGTTGAGGGGGAGTGCGGCCGAGCAGTTTGCGAGGGCCGGTTTCGGCCGATTTTGTTACCGGGGGCCGATATTGCCGACCCCGGTAACAAAAACGGCCCCCCAGGGGCCCAAAACCGGCCCCCACCCTAGCGGCCTACCAGGGAAACGCCCGGTGCCCGCTATGGCCAGTCCGGCCCTGTCTGTGACGACACATCCATGTCACCAGTTGTGATTGTGCGGCATCAAGCGGAATATTTTGTACATGTTTAGGTGTGGCTGATGTGGCATGTCTTTGGTCGGGGGGGGTGCCAGGGAGGGGTGGTCCTGGGGGTAGTGGCGGTGGGTGTTGTTGCCCTCTTGGGTGTCCGGGCCGCATGATGGGTGGCTCCATGGCATCTGTTGCCCTTCCGATGTAGCCCTGGGCTGTGCTCCCTTATGGTTTGCAGGCTGCCGTTCGACTTTACACCAGGTCAGAGCAGGTGTAGATTTCCTGGTGCTAGCGCGCCTTATCGCCTGTTTTGTGTTTTTATCGCCAATGTGGCTGGTCGTTGTGAATGTTGAGGTGTGCTGTTGTCTCGGCTTTTGTCACGGGAACGCCTACTCTGCATCTCATTAGCGATATTTGCGGGGGTCCTCTGTGGCGATGTTTTTTGCGGCTGCTATCGCGGGTAAACTGGTGCTGTGGGCTGTTAACACCGGCTTGTGAAAGGGGAGGTAAATTTATCACAACTTTGGCTGAGATAATGTGCTGTTAATTCGGCGATGGCTCCTTGTGAATATGCCCCTAAGTTTGTTTCTGCAGGAAGCTCAGGTGCTGGACCCCACCCAGTATTGTTTCAGAGAGGGGCACAACATGGAGTCTGCTCTTCTTAAATCCACAGAAGAGATCAGGGCAATTCTTGATTTGGGAGGAAAAGCCGTAATGATTATGTTAGACCTCTCAGCGGCCTTTGATACGGTCCATCACGTTTTATTGATGGACCGGCTGCGAGAGATTGGAGTACAGGGCACCGCCTGGAAATTAATTAAATCCTTTCTATCCAATAGAATACAAACTGTCTCTCTCGGCGAATTCTCTGCCAAACCATTTTCTCTGCCTTGTGGAGTCCCTCAGGGGTCTTCTATGAGCCCCACACTTTTTAACGTTTATGTGTCGTCATTGGCTCCCCTGATTGAATCTTTTGGCTTTAGTCTAACATCTTATGCGGACGACACCCAAATTGTGGTGTCGCTGCTGCCAGGGAGGATGCTGGGAACAGCATCCCAGCTCCATGATTGTATGACAGCAGTGGGAAACTGGATGGCCCAAAATTGTCTTAAACTCAACTCCGGTAAAACGGAGGTTGTGTTATTTGGAAATGACCCTAATTTTTGGACCTCGGCCTGGTGGCCAGATACATTAGATCCTCTTCCCATTCCCATCAGGAAGGTAAAAAACCTGGGAGTCTGGATAGACAATAAACTTAGCTTCAGGGATCAAGTGAATACGGTGGCCTCATCCACATCGCATATTCTTAGATCCTGTAAGAAAATAATGCCATTCCTGCCCAAAGACAGTCAACAAACAGTTATCACTGCTTTAACTATGTCCAGGCTAGATTACTGCAATAGCCTTTATATTAATATTCAGGAAGGGCTTCTGAACAAACTCCAACTTTTGCAGAATGCAGCTGCCAGACTGCTTACTGGCATACCAAAATATGCCTCAGTCTCTGCTGAGATTAGAAGGCTCCACTGGTTGCCTGTTAAGAAGCGTGTTCAGTTCAAATCTCTATGCATGGTTTTCAAAGCCCTTCAAGGAACTGGGCCAGACTACCTAAAACAGCAATTCCATTGGTATGTACCAAAAAGACCACTGCACTCCTCAGAAGCAAAATTGGTATCAGTGCCTTTTGTAAAAAAAGCCAGTTGGGGTGGCAGAAGTTTTGTGGTCGGCGCAGCCAAGGCATGGAATAGTCTGCCTTTTCATCTTAGATGCATGACAAACTTACTGGCCTATAGGAAGGCCTTGAAAACCTGTCTTTTCACTGTTTAACCCCTTCCTTACTTCCTCCTCTTTATGCCTCAGTAGGATTTCACATAGCGCCAGGACACCTTCGGGTAACAGCTGCGCTTTATAAATGTCATTAAGATTAACATTAACATTAACCACTCTCTCTCAGATGCATTTAATCAGTTTTATAGCGCCACTCATACCAGTGTAGGGTGTGAGAGCACTTTACATCTCACACACACATTACACAGAGACAATCAATCATAGGTGTGTAAATCAGTGTATAGGAAATGCTACATAAGACAGAAGACTACAAGGTGTAGGAGTCACATGTCATCCATACTGGGAGGCAGTATAGTTTAAAAGTGATTGGTCTGGAGAAGCATAAACTCAATTGTCTTGATGTCTCCCCAAATGAAGCCTTTTTGTGACATTGGGATACTGAAAGAAGGGGAAAAAAGTCATAAGCTTTAATCTATACCGTGCAGTTTGCATGCAGCTCTCAATGCTCTATTTTAGGATTTTAACTTATAGACTGCAAGTAACAAAAGGATCTCTCTAACAAAAGCAGTAATCTACGGACCTATTTTCATTATATGCACTTTGTGACCTGCATAGTACACGCTGTTTGCAGCAGGCATATTTACCCCCGTGCTTCCTTATGATGAGTCAAAACATCCACTAGACAAAGCTCTGATCTCTCTCCAGGAAGAACATTAGTCACCGGAGTTACTGTTACATTTTTATTGTTGCCTTGAAACTGCTGGAGCCAAGGAATGTGGCAGCAGGTGCTTTTCAAAACCATAATATACTTGGAAACAGGGCGCCCCCTCCTGAAGTCAGCACCCAGTGCGGTGGCACCGGTCGCACAGCCCAAGAGCCGGCCCTGGCTGGGAAAAGACAGAAATGTGCAGTACTCTGTTAAATATAGCACATTCCTGCCCTTTCCCTGTCACTCAGTGAAGCACAGCAAGGTGGCTTCCTGCGTGATTTTTTTATAAATATGCCCCTAAATATTTCGAAATATTTTGTGAAGGTGTGAATGAAGCACAAATACATGTGTCTGTTTTTTTTCTGTGCAAGAGGTCATCTTAAAATATGTGATCCTATGTTATTTTATCTGAGATTGTATTGTATTTTGTGATTAATTATTTTTATGTTTATAACTAAAAGAATGTCGTGAGAAAATATGAAAGTTTGGTTACAGTGGCAACCCCTAGAGGTGTGAGCCTAAGACTGACACCCTCAAACCAGCACAGATTATGGGCCAGATTTATTAACATTTTGTATCCTGGTTGCACCACTTTTGTGGTGCATTCATGATGCAAAATGCTAGTAAATATTTTCAAAGTCATGCAAGGGGCAATCTGCGCTGCCTTTCGTGGCTTTGAAAACAAATGTAACACAATGCAGCAGCTTGCACTGCATTGTGTTAAATTTCATTCTGGGAGACATTGCATGAGTGGAGCTTGGGAATGCGCATGCATCCACCCATGGATTTCATGCAATCCCAGATTTACAAAGGTTTGTAAACCTGGGTTTGCGTGAGATCGCTACACCTCCCAGAGGATGGCGTAAGAGAAAAATCTTTTTTTCTCCTTGTTATTATCTCTTTCTATGTGTGTTGCAATCCGCAGCACACATAGAAGGATGAAAATGCGTTGAGAGATTGATTTTTTGTAGGAAGTTGCCCCTTCCTGCACAAAAAACAATTCTCCTTGTAACGCAGGCACCCGTGCAAGGGTCTCTGAGTTGGCACTAGGCTGCCTGAAGTGTGCCAGGGCTGTGAGAGAGCAGAAGTGCGCACTTCTGCTCTCTCCGTTTCATGCTTTGCATGAAAGGTTAGTAAATCTGGCCCTATATATTTAATATGCTAACATATATTTTGAATGGCCTGCCTTTTAAGCTACATATGTGCATGCATTTCTTTGCTATTTTTAAGGAAATAATACATTTTCAGTTGGGCATTATTGTTCTCGCTTAAGTGCCAGTGGCTAGGTCATTGAATTAGATATTTTGCAAAATACGCAACTTTTGATCCAATAATGAGTAGGCGGGAAAGGAGCCCTGTGTTCCTTCCCACCAGTTTTAGATTCAATAGGTATTGAGAATTCCACTAGGGTAGTGGTTCTCAACCTTGTGACTTCTGTGGACCCCCACTTACTCATTACTGGAACCAGAGGATCCTCACTGAACCATTATTGGAATCCGTGGATGCCCAATGAGTCATTACTGGAAGCCGGGGACTCTGGCCTAAGCATTTTCGATGATTTGAAGTGCAAAAAAATACACTAAAAATACAGAAATAAGAAATTATCATACAAATATACAAATGCTGAAATATTTACAAACACACTTAAAAAAATACAAATTTTAATGGGGAGGTTGGAGCTTTACTAAATTGAATTAAGGCCACTCCTCCATACTATATTCTCTTTGATGCACTTGCACTGCTCCCTCAAATCAATCTGAGGATGCTAACTTAATTTTATCCTCCAATTTCAAATTCTTTCACATTTACAAAAGATTTAAAAAAGTAGTTCATTTTTACATTTTGCTTCTTTATTTATATAAACTTTATTAATCTGATAATATTATTTTATTTTTTAAGCAGTCACTGACCCCCTTAGTAGGCTTTGTGGATCCCCAGGTGTCACTGGACCACAGGTTAAGAACCACTGCACTAGAGGACTGGTCCCTTTTTGAGAGTACCAGACGCAGCACAGTGCTGAGTGCCTGTATTACACACATGCTCCGTGTAAAGTGAATTCATTTATCCTACTATCTCTTATAGTTAGAGCTTTATTGTCACACAGTGCATCTCAGAAACAGAAAGAGAAAAACTTGGTCACTGTTTCCAAGCTGTACTACCTGAAAATAAAGCACCAACCCAGCTTCCTCACCTTTTACTCGTTGAATTTATGCTTGTCTTTGCCCCTGTACAGCACTCCGCTGCCTTTTAACCAGGTTTGTGCTTTAAAATACCATATGCATACATGCATACATACTAACTCAGAGAAATATTGGGTTAAATTAATTCACTTTACCCACTGCACTACAGGTGCATAAAATAGTCACATGGCTCTGTGCTGCACCAGCCTCTGCAGTTCTTATCCATTTTCCCCCAGGATTTCCTCTGGACATTTACCCTGCTTTCAGAAGCACAGAAGATGCCAAAAAGCAGTCTGTTACAATGCGGCTCAGAAAATGGGATTGTGATATAGATCCAGATCCATAGAGTCAGCAAATATTTTCTAACCTCGGTGAGACCGATAAGTGATGTTACCAGCCCCAACATGATCAAAGGAGTCCTTGTAATGAAGCCATGAGATTCTAAATGATTTTAATGTGTGCAGAGGTACTCATTAAAGATCTTGTGTTATCATTGACTCTGCATTCTAGTAGAAGGTGTCTGTGGTCATTGGGGCCACTGGGGAGAGAGAAAATGGGCACTGTTTTTGCATATCAAGGTACATCAAAAGCGCTCTAAGTTCAAGGGCCCTCCTGCTTTCTAGTGCCATCTCCATGGTGATGTCATGGTAACGAGTGGCAAGGTGATGGTATGGGCCCTGAGAGAAGGTGCTAAGTCATTATCTATACATATCCAAGGATGTGCATTTCCAAGAGTTGACTGTGATACCATCCAGTCTGTGATTATCACCCTCCCACGTATGTGAAGAAGATGGGTCTGAGTCTTCTCACTAATATGCTGGTTCTAATCTTGCAGCACATCATGACCACAGGAAAATCAAACAAGAGGATAAAAGAAATACACACTGACCTTCACCAAAAACAGCTCAGGAAGGAAGGATGCAGCTTTCCACCAGGTCAAAGTCAAAAACACTCTGCCCTATAGATTTTGACTATTACATTTGTTAACAAGCCTGAGGAAAAACAAGTTCAGATGGGTGAGATTCTTCTGCCCTGCAGTCCCCCTTCTGGTTGTTCTGTTTGTTTTTCGATCAATCAGCCAAAGACTTCTCGGAATGAGTTGGGCATGGTGGGTTACCTTAGGATCTTTGGGCTTACATGGTTCACAGGTTGTAAGAAATTGAAGTATTAGTTGAAAGTTAAATCAGCAAGCAGTGTTAATCGTTTCCCATGCGGCATGGATGCATTGTCCTTGAGATCCTTCCATCATACTAGGCAAGACATTCGGCCATTTAGCTACATATAGGAGGATCTCCTGGTCTCTTCTAACATCGATCGTGCATCATTTTAAGGATCGCATGCCAGCCCCAATAGGGTATAGGGGAACACAATCCAAGTTACATCAAGCCGTTCCTTCAACACAAAGAGAAAACCTCACACAAGACTTGAAGCATGTACATGAGGTATATAAAAGAGAAAAAATGAGCGTAATTTTGTAAACGGAGATTAACACCAGTTGCCAATTTATGATATCCCAAAGAGCCTGGCCCCCAAGTAAACTAGACAGGCTTCATCAGATGCCCCGCATGTTGCTCCACCATTTTTATGAGCTATTATCATAGGTGGTCCTGAAGAAGGTGGAGTTTATACATACTCTTCACCGAAACGTACGTAGACAGGACTATTCAAGATTCCGACCTACAACACAGCAACGGCTCAGATAATTATCACTTTCCTGTTGTTTTCTGATAGTGATTATCAACAATGGTTGGAACAAACATGTATATTATAAGTGAGGGAATGAATGTGGGAGTGTGTGAGGTATGAGTGGTATAGGCAGTGTGGGGTCAGAAAATTGTCGTGAGTGATCACCCTCCATGAAGAAATGTATTCACTTGTAAATGATTCCTTGTGTCTCAAAGACTGAAAAGATGATCTATACATGTGAAATGTAATGTATTGATGAAATAGAATTGGTACTACCTACTGTATTACATTGTATAGCACTTTGTATATTTTGTACAGCACTGTATATATTGTTTGTCTTTACTTTTCTGGAAAAAAATGTTCTTCTCAATTAAGTCATACATTGTAGACTAAGAAACAAAGTAAAAATAAGAGAAATTGATAAAATTAATGAAAAAAGATAATAAAATGATATTGAAATGAAGAAATAATGGTTTAATTTCATAAATGGAAAAAATACTTTCCTCCAGCCTTGGGAGCCATCAAAAGCCCCGTAAGAAGCAATACGGGTCGAATGGGACAGCTCATTGTAGTACAATAAGTGCTGCAGTCAACTAATGCTATTTAGCTTACAGGCTCTGGGTACAGAAGGTGCCCTATACAAGGGACTTACAGGTAAGTTAAATATGCCATTCAGGGATTAGCCCATTTGTTAGAACACGTGCACTGGGGCCTGGCTAGCAGGGCCCCAGTGCAACAGAGTCAAAATAGTGGGGGGTGATCATGCAAAAAGAGGCCTTTCCTTACCATGGGCATTGAAGTTTGCTTTGGATTTCACTGGAAAATCATGCGACAGACAGTATCGATGCCCCTTCACCTGCAATTAGTAGAGGAAGTTGAGAAGCCAAGCATGCAGTGACACCAGTCAGCCAGAGTACTGTGCCAACACACCGAAGCATCTTTCGTGAGGGAGAAATGCACTGTTCCAGAAAGAAGAAATATGAGGGATGCAGTGATCCCTGGATGCAACACGAATCCACCTAAAGTGAAGAGGAGACGATATGGTTGCTGAGATCTCAGGTGGAGATCTCCCTATGGTAAAGTGTAGGTAACTCTTTCATAACCTTTACCATACATAGATCTCTGCTCCGACTGTAGACTATGGTAAAGTATTGAACTTCTCCCTACGCTTTACCATATAGAGATCTCCATTCTGACTGTGGAGTTTCCCTATCATACATTATAGGAAAAAGTGAAAAAGTTTCTTAAAAATGTTAAAATATTTTCATGCTAAATATCAATGAAAATTAACTTTATATGTTTATTTTAGACTTAGAAAATGCTACAGCACTAGTAACTTAGTTTTGAATAATAAATGTATTTAATATAAATATATTAAACTAAATTCTATAATATTTATCAAAGGTTTAAATAAAAAGGAAATTATTGTTATTATTATTATTATTATTATTATTACTTTTTGTTTTTCAACATTAAACTATATGTATGTATATGTTTACCTATTTTAAATAATTTACATTAATTTACCAATATTTTCATTAAGGTTTTTATTTTAAGCCCATACCACTATTAATAACTTAAAGAATTTATTAAAAGTAATTTAATTATATATTTTGTTTTAATTTAAACTTACATTATTTAATGCAAAAATGGTGTTGGTACTTCATAAATAAATAATACATATGTATTATTATTATTTAATGTTGGACTTGGCCCTTTTTGGCTAAAGTTCCCTAAACTTTTTGCTTTCCCCCTAGACCTTTTTTCTGACATGGTGTTGCCAACTTAGATGCTTTGGACACTTTGCCACTGCTAATCAGTGTCAAAGTGCAAGTGCTCCCTGTATAAAGTGTAATGGTAATTGGTTGTCCATGATTGGTATGTTTACCTTACTAGTAAAGCCCCTAGTAAAGTGCACTATGTGTGCCAGGGCTGGTAATGCAAATGCTACTAGTGGGCCTGCAGCACGAATTGTGCCACCCACACAAGTAGCCTTAAAAAGGGAACTCAGGCCTGCCACTGCAGTGCCTGCGCGCAGTTTGTTAAACTGCCATGTTGTTCTGACAAGTGCACCCACTTGCCAGGCCTTACCCTTCCCTTTCTATGCACGGGTCCAAGGTACCCCCTGGGCAGGGTGCAGTGCATGTGAAAGGTATGACATGTACTAAGGTGTGTACCATGTCCTGACAGTGAAATAATCTCCATTTCGCTTTTCACTGTGGAAAGGCCATCTTGCCCATAGGATAGAATGGGGAGGCTGTGTAATATGTTTTCCAGCCTATCTTCCCAAAGGCTTAAGATGGAGAGGTGAAGTTTAGTGTGCCTGAACTCACAATGTAATAACACATCTTTTTATGAAGGTGGTTTTGCATTGTGTGTTTAGAAGCCACTCTTTTAGAAGTGCCTGGGTTTTTGTGCTCTAACATTTCTGTGTGTGTCTGCCTGGTTGTGGATTGACTGTCTGGATTTGAAAGTGATAGGATCTGGGGAATGTCTTGACCCAGGGGAGGAGGTGAGACAGCAACAGGCTGACCTGCATCTGGAGTGTAGGGGGGAGGAGTAGCCCCTAGAGGTGAAGAGGCCTGGACTGCAGCCATAAAACCAATGGCTCCGGCCCCTGCTGAGTGATTGAGGTTCCAGACCCCCGCTATCAAAGGAATAAGGTGTCACTGGCAGGGAGGCACCCAGAACTGGTTTCAACAGGGGTCAGTGCCCCCTGAACACAAAGACTTCAAAGCCATTGAGGGGTATAACTATGAGAGCTGAAGCCCCTGAACTTTGGAGAAATGGATTGATCAAGTTTGAACAAGACTGGAGCTACT
Organism: Calotriton arnoldi; assembly: GCA_963921515.1. Taxonomy (NCBI): domain Eukaryota; kingdom Metazoa; phylum Chordata; class Amphibia; order Caudata; family Salamandridae; genus Calotriton; species Calotriton arnoldi. Next base: position 26,841 of record CAWUFW010016888.1, read on the forward strand.
TCGTGGTCAAGAGGAACCTTTGAAAAAGGAAGAAACAGCTGAAGAGACTGAAGGAAAGGACTGACCCTTGCTGTGTGCTCTGGGGCTCGCCTGCAGTTTGCTGCTTTAACCAAGGAGAGGCTGAAGGGACTTTGCTGTGTGCTGTGTCCCCCTGCTTGAAAGGACTTTGCTGTGTGCTGTGTCCGGAAGTAACTTATCCCCAAGGGCCCGAGGTGAGCTGGCTCCCTGTTGCGGAAACTCAGGAACACCAAAGTTTCCAGGAGAGTCTCTGCGACGCTGTGTGCGTGTGCTTTTTGCAGCCTGAGACCCTCGTAAGAATTGCCCTGTGATCGTGGGCATCTGGAGTCCAAGCGAGTCTCAGCGACGCTGTGTGCGTGTGCTTTTTGCAGCCTGAGCCCTTCGTGAGGATTGTCCTGTTATCGTGTGCACCGGAGTCCAAGTGAGTCTCAGCGACGCTGTGTGCGTGTGCTTTGTGCAGCCTGAGACCTTCGTGAGGATTGCCCTGTTATCGTGTGCACCGGAGTGCAAGTGAGTCTCAGCGACGCTGTGTGCGTGTGCTTTGTGCAGCCTGAGACCTTTGTGAGGATTGCCCTGTTATCGTGTGCACCGGAGTCCAAGTGAGTCTCAGCGACACTGTGTGCGTGTGCTTTGTGCAGCCTGAGACCTTCGTGAGAATTGCCCTGTTATCGTGTGCACCGGAGTTCAAGTGAGTCTCAGCGACGCTGTGTTCGTGTAGCCTGAGACCTTCGTGAGCAGTGCCCTGTGATCGTGCACCCGAAGCTCAAGTGAGTTTCAGCGACGCTGTGTGCGTGTGCCCTGTTGCAGCCTGAGATCTTCGTAACATCGGCAGCCCAGATCGGCAGCCCCGGAGGAGCCAAGCCGCCGGCCCGAGCCCGCCGCTGCCAGAGCGGGACCTCGAACCAACCTCGTCGAGGGAGGGCCCGAGTCCCACTGCCCGGAATTCACAAAGATTGCATCGGAGGCCCAAGTCGCGGGAAGCGGAGAGGAGAGTGAGGTTGCACCCCCCAGGTAACGTGTGTCGACGCCTGGGGCGGGGTGCGGGCTCGGAGGGAGACGCTCTCGGCCTCTCCCATTCCTGCAGTGCAAGCCTCTGCTTCGGCTCGTATCGCGGCCCGTACTTGTCAACGGAGTGGCAGTACCAGGGCCGGAGTGCGGAGCTGCACTTTTTGTTACATCATACCCATGTGGGGGCAACTGGTGCACGAGGCTGACTGCGAGTCAGTACAGTGGCGGAGAGACCGCCTGAGGCACCATGATCGGTGCTGGAGTGCTTTACGCATTGCATTGTTTCTGCATAACGAACTACCTGATTAGTGTATTATGCATTGCATTGTTTCTGCATAACGAACTACCCGATTAGTGTATTACGCATTGCATTGTTTCTGCATAACGAACTATCTGATTGTCGTATTACGCATTGCATTATTTCTGCATGACGAACTACCTGATTGTCGTATTACGCATTGCATTGCTTCTGCATAACGAAATACCTGATTGTTGCGTTACGCATTGCATTATGTTTACATTGCAAGGTGCCTGATGCTAGCATTACGAACTGCATTATTGTTATATTGCAAAGTGCCTGATTCGAGCATTACGAACTGCATTATTTCTACATTGCAAAGTGCCTGATTCTAGCATTACGAACTGCATAGCATTGCATTAGGACTGCAGTGGAACGTTTAGAAGTGCTCATTAATATCGCCAGAACTTACAAGGGCTGGCTGGCCTAACAACCGGCCAGGAAGAATAGTACAAATACGCATATGTTGGATTTATATCGTGTGGTCTTATCGTATATCTGTTTATATAAATTTATACTCGTTTTTATGAAACTCGTGTGGAGTCCATTTGTGGTGTCACCATTGGGTTGCTGTGAGCGTGGTTACAAATACTTTACACATTTACCTTGAAGATAAGTCTGGCTGCTCGTGCCAAGCTACCAAGGGGGTGAGCGGGGGCTATCTGAGAACGTGTCCTTCCTTTCCCTGACGTGAGAGCGGGGGTCCCTATTTGGCCTAAGGTACCTACCTCAGCCAACCAGGGATCCCGGGTCTAACATTTAACATTAAACTATATTTATTTATATATTTAACTATTTTAAATAGTTTATATTAATTTAACAATATTTACACCGGGCTTTTATTTTAAGTCCATACCACCATTAATATCTATGGCAGGGTGTTGCAATACCAGTGGTTGGCCTTGTATGGTGCTGGACTTACTTTAGCTCATAGCGGGAGTAATTTACTACTGTTTTGGGTCCCTTTTTGGCTGTAGTAACTTTGCAAGGGCAGTTTGTGAATAGCTATGGGCTTACTCTTTTTTGGGTGGGTACACGTCACTCCCTAAACCCCTCTCTAACCCTCACTTAACTTCTCCTTACTCTTCCCTAAACTTCTCCCCTTTAGTAATAAAGATTCCCATTTTCCAGCCACACTCAAATGCAACTACAACTACAAGTTGATCAGAGTTGTAACCTTTGGTGGGATAACGCCATTTCCAATTACAACTGAGACAATGTTTTATGCATCTGGATCTCATTTTACCTGCTGGAAAATCCAGCTGGTAACATTGCTTTGAGATTAGGCTTCAAATACTTCCTGGCTCTAGTCTTTGGGGCATGTTCAACCACCTTCTAGACTACATCCTCCATTTCCCTCTGAAACCCTACCCATTCCGCCATCCACACCCCACCCAGACTCTTACATTGATCCCCAGAGAAAAGATAACACCATGCAGAATTTCACCTGGAAAAAACAGGTTCACATGGTTTCCCCCTATTCTGTGTCACCTGGGTAACTCAACCCTGTATTCCGTTCTCTTAGCAATCAGGGCCTAAAACTTACATAAAGGGTTAGGATGTGGCGCAGTAGACAGAGCTGCTGATTCGAAAGCGCGGGATCCAGGTTCGAGTGTCGGCTCAACAATCTGCGATTCATGGCAAATCGCTTAGGGCATCATTACGATGTCGGCATACCGTTGCGGTCTCTGGATCGACCGACCTCTGGACGGCAGTCCCGACACCACAATTACAATGCGACCACACATGATGCGGTCGCAAGCTCCCATTTCTCTAGGGGAGCTTGTGCTGCAGCATCCTGCGGTCGGAAACCGGCCATAGCCCAAGCTCCCAAGGAGAAATGGGAGCTTCTGTTAATCCCTGAACCGCGTGGCAGGCACCTCATGGTGCCTGCAAACGGTACTGGGATTAACATGGGGGCCCCCAACCGGAGGCCACTGAGGGATGGGGGCCATGCTAGGGCTCCCAAAGTCGCTTTCCAATAGGCTTTTTATGTGGAAAACCCCATACGAAAAGCCTTTCAGAAACCGACACCATAATCCCGACGGCGGAAACGCTGTCCATAGGGGATTATGAAAGGTTTCCAACTGGCAGACGGGCTCCTTGAGCCCGTCGGAAGCCAGTTTGAAAGACCGGCCAGTTTACACTCTGACCGCCTACATTATAATTGGGTGGTCGGACTGTAAACCTATCTTGTCGGTCGTAAAGCCTCCGATGAGCGGTCGGAGGCTTACTAAACGACATCGTAATCGGCCCCTTTATCTCGCCGTTCCCATGGACAGTGCCTGGATAAGCCACGCTAAATAAATCTATTAATTTAAAGAATAAGGATTAATTTTGTTGAACATTTCAGTTGAGAGTCTGGCCATATATGAAAGATTTATTTTGAGGAAAAAGACAAAAACATTTTCCTTTTTTTTGGATACAACGTAATCTATTTCAAAAGTAAAACCATTAGCAATGATTTAGAGCAAAAGGCTCTGTACAGAGTCATTTCAACCAGACACGAACTTCGGGGTTTGTCTTCCTCTTCCATGGCTCAAAGGAATACTTTGCTTCTATAAGCGTTTGAGGATTATGTGCGGATGTAGGCACAAATCCCTTCTGTAAAGCATTACTATGACAAAGAGTTCGGAGTACCTACTTTTAATGTAATTAATTTAATTTCACTTTTGTTAGGTTAAAACTGAATTACTTTCAGTCAAACATTGGCTGCAAATGAGAACACTGGCATTCTGGTACTTGCAGCTCTTTACTTTTCATCCTTTACATGTTTTCTTCAACTCAAAGTTAATCATACAAAGCCTTTGGGCAGTCATGTATGTTTAATTAGCATTGTCAATCTTCAGAGAAGCTTTGCTTATCTGTTGCTTCACTTTATGAGATTGAAAAGCCAAGTGTCTCCAGTGCAAGGTTTTTTGAAGCGTTTAAGCATTTAGATGTTCCTTTTCCACAAGAAGCAAGGATGTTAGGCCATTTGTTACATTTTGGCTCCACCTTCTGGACATTTTTGGTAGTACCATAATGCAGCGGACCCGTGGCTCTGCTGTATCACTGAAACTCCCTATGTAAAGTGTTGTGAAAGGATAATTCATGATACAGTTAGAATTTGAGAGAGGCTGTGGCATAAAGGCCAGAGCTTCCGAGTTTGAAGCTGTGAAACCGGGGGGCATATTTATGGGAGGCTTACGTCGGTACATGCTTGAAGCAAACTTCTAAGTCAGATTTATGAAGCCAGGTAAAGCCACTGAGTGTGGCTCTGAGTGGCCTCATAAATTTGGAGAGCGCAAGGAAGTGCAAATTGCTGCGTTGCGCTATTCTGCCTTGGGTAGGCATTCCATGGGCATTGAGGTGGGTATTCCCATGCAACTCCCATGGATTTTGATGCGTTCCGAGATTTACACGTACTTGCAACCCTAGGAATGTGCAAAAATCTTATGCCTTCCCAAGAGAGGCATAACGAGGAGAAATATCTTTACTTCTCCTCGTTTTTTCCTCTATGTGTGCTGCATTCTTCAGCACACATAGGGAAAAAACCTCTCAGGGTTGTTTTTATGCAGGAAGGGCACCTTCTTGCACAAAAGCAAACCTGCCTACAACCCAGGCTCCCTTGCACCATGGTGCAAGGATGCCGGCGTTGGCGCTAGCCTGCCAAAATGGCGCCAGCCCAGGGGAAAAGGACAGGAATGCGCTGGATAGGATAAATATGGCGCATTCCTGTCTTTTCCCTGTGAAGAAGGGTAGAGCAGCAAGGTGACTTGATACTCTGTCCTGTGCCTCAAAAGTCATAAATATGCCCACAGGTTCCAATCTCTGCATCTGCTCAACATCCTGTGATTCTAGGCAAATGAAATCACCCGTGCCTAAAAAAAAAAAATTAAATGTCCTTGTGTAATGTAACTGCTGCTCAAGTAAAGTGCTCCAATACCTTCAGATTGAGTTTGCGTTATATAAAACTGCAACACCAAAAAACCCTACAGAGGAAGGTTAGAAGGGGCATGATCTGGCCCTCTGTCATGGACCCCACACTAGGAAAAAAATCATCTCCTAAGCACTTAGCTGAAACTTTAAAGAGCCACAAGGAGGTTATTTTTACTCTTTGCCTCCTCTGTTCAGTAAACCTTCATTTGCAGCAAACGTCTTCCCCAGAACCTAAAGCATCAGAGGAAGACAAGGAATGGGTAACTACGTTGATATTCAAACATTGTGTAATATAACACAGCAGATAAATAAAGTGATTTTATATAACTAAGACAATTCTACTTTCAATCCTTTTGAAATTTCCCATCCCAGAATGTATACAATATAGATATTAATCGAGAGTAAACCAGGCTGTAAAACAGTGCAGCATTGTAGAAGACATGGGAGATGGGCAATAGCATGAAAGCTAGATTTGCTTGCAGTGCGAAGCTTGTATTAATTCAGCTCCATTTTGGATATGCTGTGAATTGGTTCTTCTGAAGAGGAAGATATTTTGTTCTAGGTGAACGGGTGAAGTAGAGCAGTGAGGGTCTTTGTCGGATCTGTATTGGGCTGGAGTTACAGATCCTTGGGGAAGATCTATCATAAGATTGCTTTACCCTTGCGTCAGGCAAGGTGATGCAATGGAAATGCAATCCTTATGTCATATTTACCAAGCAATGCAAGGCCACCTTGCGTGGCTCTGCGTGGCTTGATAAATCGGGAGTGACACAAGCAGTGCAAGTCGCTGCCTTGAGTTACTCTGCAACAGGGAGGCGTTACATGGGTGCAGTGTGGGTATTCCCATACATCCACTCATGTATTTCGAAGCATTCCCAGATTTACCAAGACTGGTAAACCTGTGAATGCATCACAGTTGTACGCTTTACCGATAGAGTCTCAACAAGGAGAATTATCTTTATTTCTCCTCATTGTTGGCCTCTTAGGATTGTTTTTGTGCAGGAGGATGTACCTTCCTGGAGTGTTCTGAAGTGGGTGCCTGGAGATTGCACATTTATGCCTGGGCACACCCTAACCAAATGAGTAAATGTTCCCGGGGCCAACCCTACTCACTCTAGGCATTTTGATGGCACAAGTCTTTGGCCACACTAGATTTCATCTCAGAGGGCTGGGGATGTGTGTGTGGAGTGTACTATGATAATCCTAGTGTCCTTCCATATTTAACACCAAAATACAGTTTAGTGCTGTTACTGTACCCCCAATAAGCACAGAAACAGAAGTCTGTTAGAACTCAGCAGGTTTTTCCAGCCATCAGACAGTAGATACACAAGAATTGTATTGGAGTCTTGTTTCCCTTCCTTTCAAGTGCGTTCCCAGTGTTATATGTAAAAACCCAGAGATAGAAGTCTTGTATGGCAAAAGCTGAGTTTTCCAGAAACTAGGCAGTGTATATGAAAGAATTGCCTTACATGTTATTCTCATCCTTTGAAGTGCGCCCAAGTGTTATATGTAAAACCCCAGCAGACCTCTCAAGCATGAGTTGACATTCAAGCAAGATTTGACACTGTAATGTCAAAAAGGATGCTCAAAACTCCTAAATTCCTAAACTGAGAAAAATCCTAACTTTAAGACTTTCGGTATTCCCAGAAGGCATTTAGGAGTCCTAAAGTTAGGAGTCCTAACTTTACTACTCCTAAACTGAGAAAAATCCTAACTTCAAGACTTTCGGTATTCACAGAAGGCATTTAGGAGTCCTAAAGTTAGGACTACTAACTTCTGTGAATACCGAAATGAGTAAGTTCATTCTGTGAATACCAAAATGAGTAAGTGTATTCTGTGAATACCAAAAAGTACTAACTTTACTTTTTTGACGTAAGTTAGTTCTGTGAATCAGGCCCGTAGAGACTGCCTACGCCACTGTGGGCCACTTGTACATGTGAACCGTGCTGCTGGAGCATCACTGGTCATGGTGCTCTGGTGGAGCAGGTATTCAACTCATATCAATGAGGCAATGCAAAGTCTGTCTGCGTGTCGTAGCATGGCCTCATAGATATGCAGTAAGGCAAGCCAGAGCAAAGTGCAGCATTGATGCACCCTACGTTAAGGATGTGTTCCATGGGCCTTGTGTTGGCTTTTCCCATGCAACACCAATGAAGACCTCATACATTTCCACATAGCCAAGAATCAGAGACCCTGGGACTGTTTGCAAATAGTGTGCCTCCCAAGGGGAGGTGAAATGAGGATACATAATTACATGTCCAATTACAATGTGACCTGCATTCCGCAGGACACATAGATTGAAGAAATTGCATAGATTGTTTGCTTTTGGTGCAGGAAGGTGTCCCTTAAACCATTAAGTTATTTGAGGACACAACGCTGACACGCGTGCACCTTGGTGCAAGGGGGGTGTTGGCGCTAGTAACTAATATGTGATGGTGTGTATGTGGATGAACCATGGATGTGCTGTATGTTAGGAATATGGCACATTCCAGCCTTTCACTTTGGATGCAGGTCAGCACAGCCAGATGACATCCAGTACTGCCCTGTGGCAACAAATGCTACAAGAGGACCTGTGTGTGCATTCAATTGTTTGAAAGAGCTTCGCTAATGCAACACTATGTGAAATGCTGTGTCCAAACACCATGTTGAAGTAAGGGATTCCCTTCCTTTAGTCTGTGTGTCCACAGGTAAATGTGGACATATTGTACCCTCGCAAGATTATGTTTACCAAGCTACATTGTACTAATCATCATATACACACATGTGCACACGTTTTGCAATGCACAAACCACTCTATCAGTCCTCCAAGGCTCCAGACTGTGCAGCAAGGTACAGCCTCATGCACAAACTACATCTCACATGACAGCCAACAACACAGTCATCTTGGGAATATTGTGACTGTCTTAGAGCAATGCTGCACATTTCCTGCCAGCGCAGGCACAAACTCTGGACACTGAATTATGCGGAATATATGTTGTACACTGTCCCCAAGCAGTGTGGCACTGTAGTGTGGTTAGTCTACCAGTTGCACTGTACAGCGCAAGACTCCAACATAACTCAATCCCCTTGTGTACTGCTAACATAGTAGACACAGTGCACTGCCATGTGTATACTATCATGTCCCACATTCATATCCATTCACTACCCTCTCCATGCCAGTATACAATTAACAACATTGACTCCAACTCTCACAGCCAAATATGTGTGACTGAAGTACACAACATCACCAGTTCCAGCTACAGGTTGTAAAATCAGACGTATCATTTCAGAACTGGCAATAGTAGTCGATAACAGACACAATAGAGGAGTGTCAGAGATTTGTCTACTCAATGGCTAATTGACTCTCCTTACTGGTGAAAAATTATCACCTTCATGGCATTGGCACTGCCAAGTATGACAAATAGTAAGTGAATCACAGAGGACAGCACACCTCTATGTGTAGTACAGTGTCAGTCATTTCCAATTCCTTCTTGGTGTAGGCCACGCAAAGTGTATGAGTCATTCAGGACACATAACAGAATGGACATGAATGTGGCACCATCCCTTGTCATGACTGTTAACTAATTGTACCCCTCCTGTCTTTGCAACTGACAAAGGATATGCTCTGCAACCGTGGGTGATGACTCCTCTTAAAACCCCCCAGACGGAATCACAACGGAGGTACAATCATGCCCTAAGCAGGACTCCGTCCATAGTAGAGCAGACATTTGGCATACTGAAATCCCGCTTCAGGAGTCTAGATTTGTCTGGGGCCAATTGCTTTACTCGCCACGGTATGCAAATTTACACTTGTTTGCTGCATATTGCACAATATTTGTCTGCAGACAAATGTACCATGGCTGATGCCAATGAGGAGCAGGAACTACCAGACGATGAGGATGAGGAAGATGAGGAGCTACATCAAACTGTTCCATCAGTAGCAGCAACACGGCAGAGGGACCAAATCATTCACAATTTTTTCACTTACATCATGTCACAAAATGACGACTACATGAAACTGTGTACATATATATGTAAATAAACATATGAGCAGCACTACAAGTGTGTATGCATTTTGATTTCATAGTCACAGTAAACATTAAAACATTCACATCACCTCTGCTGCTAATTGGTACACAGAAAATGTATGTAGCTTTAGCATAGTATAACATCTGGTACAAACAAAATAGTGTGCATGCCAACTACCTGTAGCAAATAGTCCTCCATTGCCAACCACAATTAACATGGTGAGGTAAAGCAGATAGTGTGCTGTGACCCTGTGTGTGTCTCTCCTACAGCTAGCCATTTGTACAGCCTCATACTTGTGGATGATAGTAGGGTCAACTCATAGTATGATGACTCTGAAGCCATCCACATAGTATGTGCATGGAAACACAGTCCCAAACCTACAGGCTACATATGCTACATCAAAAAATGCATGCACAGGGGGCGTGGCGAAGCGAGATGGCCGCTTGATCTGGTAGCTCCGACCTAACCTTCTCCCCCACACCTATCCGTTACACCAATCCGCAGCCCAAGACGTTTCTCCCCGATAGGAAAAGGTGCCCGTACCTCTCCGGCGACTCCTGAGTCTGGCAGCCGCCTGTGTCGCGAGCGGCGAAGCCCGGTCCACCGCGGCCTGTACCCCCGGCCGGCGCCGGGACCTGAGTTGCTGGTGGCTGCAGAGGAGGGGGTGACGACGTGTGGCGACGCGCTGAGGCGACCCCCCGGATTCTTGGCCTACTCGACGAGACCTGGTGGCGGTGTGACCCGCGGCGCCCTGCGGGAGCCCCCCCTCTGCCGTGCAGAAGCGGCTGGCAACGGACCACTGAGACCCCGTAGGTGAGAAGCTGCGATTGTCGGAGCGCCGGCCTGGGTGGGGGCTGGGCAGCGACTGCCGCGTTGAGTCCGGCCGCGGGAGAACAAAAGGAGCAGCCTGGGGCGTACCATTTCTCCGAACTCACAGCAGCCAGGGGAAACAACGACGGGGGACAAAACCCCCCCCTTTCTCCTGCGGGACCCGCGACCGGGGGCGGTGAGCCGGGAGCGTTGGGGTCCAGGTCCAGAACTGACACAAGAGTGGAGTGGGGGCCATCAGCAGGGCTACCGGACTCAAGACCAGCTTAAGCACCCCTCAACGACCAGAGAGTTGCCGGAAGGTCGGTTGAGAGCCCCGGTGTGCAGACAGGGGGTGCGGCCTGGAACTGACCTGGGGTGAGCGCTGAGGCGGAGGGCGAATAACCGGTTGCAGTGAGGAGCCAGCTTATACCACCCTTGTCCCCGGGGGTAAGATCGACGAGCGGGCCCGGTCCTCGGGCCCCCCGCAAGCCAATGGACCACCCGACGAGCGAGTAAAGACCTCCTCTGAGGAGGGTGCCTGATCTATTGCCTGTGCACTCCTACCGGGCCCAGACAACGAGTAGACCGAGAACACCCTGCTGGATTAGGACTACCTACTGCTACACAGGGGAGTCACCCGCCCGACGCCGCCCTATTGCTGCCGTTTCCTGGCCCCGAAGGGGGGTGGCCCCCCGTGGCGTGCCTCGCTCTGAGCCCCGAGGTGAGCGGAGGAGCGGGGAAGCCTGCACTTTGTAGCCCTGGCTGGTTGGCCTAGTGACAATGGAGAAGCCTAAATCATTGGGGGCGAAGGGAGCTAAATCGGTTCAAACGAACAAGCTGGACCGCTACGCCTTTCCTAAAAAGACGCTGCAAGACAGCCACAACAGAAGTAGGTCAGCAGGGGACCTGGAGGGGGAAAACCACGACCCCTCGTTGAAAGATGTGATGGCGGCAATCGCGGGGGTCAAGTCCGCGCTGGAACATAAGATGGACACTATATCAAGTGAGGTCAATCTGATCCGCAAGGACCTCGCGAAGCTTAACAAGAAGGTGAAACAGGTGGAAATCACTGCGACAAGCCTAGTGGATGATGTCTCGCAAATCCAGACGGAGGTCCGCAACCTACAAACCTTCCGCGCAGTCACTGAGCAGAAACTGGACGACTACGAAGGGCGACTCCGGAGGAACAACTTATGTATACTTGGAGTGCCGGAAAGGGCAGAGGGGCCATCACCGGACCTCTTCGTCGAGGACCTTATTATTAACCATCTGCAACCTAAAGGCCTCAGCAAATTTTTCGTCATAGAGAGAGCGCATAGAGTTCCAGGAGGCCGTCCTAAACCGGGGGCTCCCCCGCGCCCCATTTTAGCAAAAGTGCTAAACTACAGAGATAGGGATGTGATACTCCAGAGCGCCAGAGCAGCGCCTCCACTCCGATATGGAAATGCAGTGGTGACCCTCTTTCCGGACTTCACTCAAGCGGTTCAGAGACAAAGGAGATCCTTCCTGGCGATCAAGAAGAGACTCAGGGATCGTGGGTTGAAATACGCCATGTTGTTCCCAGCGAGGCTCCGAGTGGAGCAGGGGGGACGGGCCTGGTTCTTTGAGCATCCAGAGGCGGCGGCCGACTGGCTCGAGGGCCAGACAGAGCGGGGCCGCCAACCACCAGATCAAGACGAAGATCCAGACACTCAGCGGAAGGAATGAACTGAGCTGTGCAGGACGTTGAATCCTCTTCTCAATTGAACTGAGACTCCGGCTGCATGTAAGGTACACGGGACCCACACCTGCCTTGAACTAAATGGGGTCGCCCCCCCGTAACCAGCCTTGGCCTGGTGGGGGTTGATCCGCCTTGGGACTTCTACGATGTTGCGGGGTAAGGGGAGGAGGCGAATCGGAGTGCTGAACCCTCCCATGTTTCTTCTTTTAGTTCAAAGTTCGGGCGACAGGCGCTCTGCAGGTTCTACAATGGGCAGTTCCACGCCCAGAGGGCAGGGTAGCAGGGAGGGGGGTTGTTGGGTGGGAAATGTATATTTGTTTATTGTTCAGGTTTTCTCATCGACCACACAGGCTGCAGAGAGGACTGAGGGTGCAAGTATCTATGGTTACACCAATGAATGCGCCTGGGGATAAAAGTGCTAAAATCTTGAGCTGGAATGTTAATGGGCTGGGGGATAAGATCAAAAGGAGTGTAGTTCTCCAGTATCTCAAACGGAAAGCCCCTGATATTATCCTGCTCCAGGAAACGCACCTAGTGGGGAGCTCCTGCAAGGCGCTACATAGATGGGGATACAAAATGGTGGCGCATGCGGGATTTACGTCCAGCTCGCGGGGTGTAGGTATAATGTTGAAGAACTCCTTTCCCCTAGCAATAGCTTCCACTTGGGCAGACGACCGAGGCAGGTACATAGGTATTTCGGGCCAGTGGGGAGGGGCGCACCTTAACGTTGCTATCAGTGTATGTGCCGCCTGGCCTACAAAACACTACCTTCGCTGATCTGGGCACTGTCTTACTCTCACTCCCAGAGGGACTACTAGTAATAGGGGGTGATTTTAATGCAGTGGTATCGGGCGCACTTGACCGCCACCCCCCGAGGGACATGGGCCTATCAACCGGATGGTTGCCTGATTTTATGGGAGCACTAGGACTAGCAGACGGGTGGAGGACGCGCAATCCCGAGACACTCCAATACACTTTTAACTCTGGGGCACACCACAGCCTTTCCCGCATAGACTATATCTTGACCCCCGCATCGCAAGTCTCCCATATCCAGGACATCAAACACCTGCCTAGGTGCATCTCGGATCACTCCCCAATATGGGTACACATAGTCCTTGGCCAGATGGGGGTGGGGAGAGTCGCCCCTATCAATCCGTGGTACCTCCGAGACCCCTTGATTCGTAAGGAACTCATTAAAGCCATGGATCACTATTTTCGAGACAACGAGGGCACAGTGGACTCCTCCCTGACCCTTTGGGAAGCCTTTAAAACTGTAATACGGGGCCAAGCTCTATCCCTGATAGCCGGACTGAAAAAAGGACAGACAGAGAGAGGTCCTAACAATTGAAGCAGAGGTCGCCGAGCTGGAAAGAGACCTAGAAAATGGCATTACGCCTGAGAAGTTGCATCTATTGCGCCTCAAGCAAGCAGATTACAAAGCGCTGGCGACTGATAAAGCTAAACTTCTAGGGAGAGAGAAACTAGGCAGAATCTATGATCTGGGTGACAAGGCCGGAAAATTTATAGCGTGGCTGGACAAGAAGGAGTGGGCGAGTCGCCTGGTCCCAGAGCTTAGAGGCGAGGAGACTGCCATATTAACCGACCCACAAGAGATTGTGAACCAGTTCGCCAGTCATTTTCGCACAGTGTATACGGCCACTGTACCATACGCAGAGAATGACTCGCGAGAATTGCTACGGGACATTTCGCTCCCCACGCTTTCCGAGGACGAACGTACTTTCCTAGATAGTGACTTGACCACAGATGAGATTGCGGGGGCCATCAGGGCGCTCCGCTCTGGTAAGGCTCTTGGTCCAAACGGGATCCCAGTCGAGTTGTACAAACTCAGACCCGACAAAGTAGCCCCCTACATGAAGGCCATGTTCACTGAGTGCAAGGAGAAGGGGATCCTGCCTAGGGACCAAAGAGTGGCCACGATAGACACGATCCCTAAAGAAGGCAAACCCAGGACTGAATGCACCTCTTACAGACCGATCTCATTGTTGAACGCGGAACCCAAAATCCTGGCAAAGCTACTGGCTACCCGCCTTGTTAAAGTTATTGAGAAACTTGTACACCCTGACCAGTCAGGATTTATGCCGCACCGTAATACGGCCCTAAACCTGCGCAGGCTACACGGAGTCCTGGGCAGGGTCTCCACAATTGAAGAGCCAGTGATAGTTGTTTCATTAGACGCAACTATGGCATTCGATACCAGCGAGTGGCCATATCTCCTGGCAGTGCTTGCCAAACTGGGGTTTGGGCCAGGCTTTGTCCAATGGGTGCGCCTCCTGTACTCCGAGCCCATGGCGCAAGTAGTGGTCAACAACAAAAAGTCTGATGAATTCGCATTGAGCCGGGGCACGCAACAGGGATGTCCCCTCTCCCCCCTCCTGTTTGCGCTAGCCCTGGAACCACTGGCAGCGTGGATTCGAAAAAACCCTGTAATACGAGGTCTTTGCTGGTCATCAGACTGGGAAGACCGTATATCGCTATACGCAGACGACATACTGCTGTATCAGGCCTCCCCCAGACGGTCCTTGATTGCAGTTTTAGATATCCTTGACATATTCGGCAGATACTCCGGCTTCTCTGTAAATTGGGGTAAGTCTCTCATGTATGTTCTCAAAGGGAATGCCCCTTCACCACCCCGCACCTGCCCAATCCAGATAAGTGAAAACGGCTTAAAGTACCTGGGAATATTCATTTCCCTGGACCCCACGCTCAGATTTACTAATAACCTTCTCTTGCCACTGCAGAGACTTAGACGTGATATCGCTAGCTGGAAAGCGCTCCCCTTCTCCCTGCTGGGTAAAGCAGCGCTTTTCAAAATGATGTCGCTTCCCCGGCTGCTATATGCTTTGCAGAACTCGATGGATATAGTCCCGAAGGCATACTTTAAAGACATCGAGAGCCTCCAAAGGAATTTGCTGTGGGACAGGAAGCCTCGAATTGCACTGCACAAGCTCACGCTTAACTGGTACGATGGGGGCATCGGCCTCCCTGATATACAAAAATACTATTGGGCAGCCCACCTCGCAGCCGTCAACCATAGCACGTACGGTCGACCAGACAATCCTGGGTATCTCATGGATAAGTGGCTCCTCCCGGGCGGGAACTACATAGGGCGCTCTATTCCAGCCCTAAGCGGTACACACTAACAGGCCCTACTAAGCACTCTGTTCACATTTGGCACACTGCCACCAAAGCATTGGGCTGGGAACGAACACTTACATTAGCAACGCCCTTATGGGACTCTGAAATGTTGGGTACACTGGGGAACTCAAAGGGATTTGATAAGTGGGACCTTATTGGGATCTCACAGGTCAAGGACATGTGGGAGAAGGGCGAAATAAAGACATTTCCCTCACTACAGCACCAACATCAATTGGCCGACACAGAGCGCTATCGTTACCTACAGATCCACCACGCGCTCCAATCACACCTCCCCGGCGGTTCTTCTCCTCCTGATTCCTCGCCGCTCGAAGACAGGCTGCTTGATGTGCACCTACCTGAAAAGACTATATCCCTAACGTACAAAAAACTGATAAATAATATGACAGACCCCTTACAACCCCTGCGAGATAAATGGGCAAACGACGGCATAGAATTGGATGACGAGGAGTGGCAGGAGGCAGTTTCCTCCCCCAGGGTGGTGGCAATCCCTGGGAGGCTCCGCCTAGTACAACTTAAAATCCTTCACAGGGTGTACATTACGGGGCCCCAATTAGTACACATGGGAAAGGTAGGGGGAGGGGAATGTAGGAGAGGATGCGGTCATGGAGGGACCTTCATGCACATACTATGGGAGTGCGAACACATACAACCCTTCTGGTGGGAAACACATGAAATACTGAGCGAAGTACTTGGCACCGACTTATGCCTGGAAGCACGTAGGTGCCTTCTAAATGTCTGGGAGCCCACTGATTTGAATAGATACCACACGCAGTGGGTGACACTGTGTTTGATGGTTGCAAAGAGAAACATTGCTCAGTTGGGGGGAGCTGCCCAGCCACCAACGGTGGAGGCCTGGGAAACAAACTAGACTTGTGCTTGTACAGGGAAAAAACTGTCTACACGGCCCGGGGTTGCCCGCAAAAGTGGTCACGAGTTTGGAGCTTGTGGAATTCCCACAGGGGAAATATCTGTACCCCGCCCCGTCACATCGAACTAGAAGACCCCCCCACACCCTAGCTCGCTCATGTATAGGGTTACACTGTCCTACTGTACTCTGTATGCATCAACAGTGAATGCTATGTATCCTTTGAACTGTGTGATTTTGTTGTCGATGAATGTTTAATAAAAAGATTTATAAAAAAAAAAAGAAAAATGCATGCACATATGAAATCCATTAGGAGACCTCATATCACACATATACAAATGCAGCAGTGAGAAGGTTGCCACACTTGCCCCACTAGGGTAAGATGCCAATGGGGCAAACATGGCCTACGATGTTGGTGTATTGCACTCAGACACAAACAATGTCTAAACCCCTATCAGTACAGTCTGAGTGTGAATATGAAGACACAACACCTAGATTCAGAATACCTAACAATTGAGCATCGGAAATCACATAAAGCAAGGTCAATGCCGCCAAGGTGCCAATTGTGTTCCAATGTGACTAGAAAATTGCAGGTGAACTTCCTGTCTGAATGCATAGACATCCCCATACTTAAAGTAACCACACAAACTAGAAACATATTGTGTTGGGTCCCAATGGCAAACATCTTAATTTCTGTACTACACCTGACTAGTTGTGGCTAGACAATCTGGCTTTGTGATCCACAAATCACAGGCTACGCTTGGTGGTCAATGACTATGTGCAATTTCAATGTGCATGTCCCACACATATACTTCCAGACACAGCCGATGTTTGTGTACCACAACATGATATGGTGGGTTCTCTCTACACTTCCGTGCACATAAACCATTCTTGGAATACTTCAACATGGCCAATGTGAGCAACAGGATGCAGGCCACATGGAAACAGATGAGCCAAGGTTACATTAGTTGATACATCCTTGTTCTGGCTCTACTGGGAATGGCTGTCAAGTTTTGGAGTGTGCTAGGTCCATCTGAGTCTCATCACTTGCCTCAGTGTCATACTACATGAGTATTGCATGTGAACACCCACTGCTACACACAAGCAACCCCACCTTGATGCAGAGTGTAGTTATGGTGTGATTTACACAGACTTACTGTCGGCAATATGTAGGAGGTCACGCAACGGCGTGCATGGTGATCTAGCATAGGACCAGCAGCATGATTGAGAATCATGCTGCCAACAAATGATGACTCTGTTACTTTGCAGTGGGTTATGACCCTTGAATATGATTTTCCTAAACTCAACCACTCATATAGCATCATCCATACCTCATCTTCCAGGTGGTTGCAGCCAATCGCAGCACTTAATGCGAGGGAAAATGTAACCCTCCCAAGTATCCCCACAGCCTGCTGCATGCACTGTGGTACACAGCGCAGATTGGCAGTAGGCTGCGCTGACGTAGATGTAGGTGCACTGGCACTATGGCAGTGCTAGTTTGAAGCATTCCTGGGGCCAACTAAAGCAATGTCATTGGGTGCTAATACAAATTTATCACACAGGGCACCTCTTGTAAGGTGTGTCCTTGTGCTACCAGAGGGATTGGGCCCTATGCACAGTATGATCCCAGAAAAGCATGAACTCACACATTTGTACACTGTCAACACACACATTAAACACATGCAAAGGCAGTAAGCAGGTCAACTCCACTATTCACACCAACACAGCAATCCCTGCAAATGATTACATACATTTCACATCCCAATACACTAAAAAACAAACATTTGTCCAATTGTGTCAAAAGAAAAAGGAGGCATGAACCTAAAGCAGGAATATTACAGGCACTGCATCAGCCGAAAATGACACTTCCCAGCCGACAAGTCTGAATGACCGCATAGTGCCTTGTCAGGCCTTGTGTGAAATCGACGCATTGAATGGTAGCGTAAAAAAAAAAAACGACGCATCAGTTGAAAAAGTGACGCATCCATCCAGGAAGTTATGTCATGTTTCATGCATGCTGGAACTAGGAAGTGTGAAGTTACTTTCATTTTCCCTTTAAGTCACAGTTTTACTGTCTTTGCTTCTGAGTGGTTGTGTGTTGGCTGTGCTGGAGAGTGTTTTGGTGTGTGTGGAGCTGGTTAGTTGTGTCTGCTGTCCCTGTAGTGTCCCTCAAGTTCTTTTTGTGCTTTCTTGTTGTCTATTGTTCTGTGTTCAGTTAGGTGTTTGTCTTCTGGGGTATTGTTTCTATTGGGCTAGTTATGGGTTTTTTGGGGGTTCTTTTTTGTTTGGGTGTTTGTTCTGTTTGTGTGGGATCATGCCTGGGAAGGGTAGGGATCACCCTTTGAGCGCAGATGAGTTTAGGAGCTTGCTGTGGCTGGCAACCTATCACCTGCCCAACATAGTAGCCAGTGAGGGACGTGTACTCCTGGGTTACCCTGTGGCAGTGCGGAGGCAACGTTGGGAGAAGGTGCGGGCACAGATGCAGAGGCTGTTTGGAATCGACCGGACAGTCCATCAGCTGAAACATCGCTGTGGTTGGCAGAGAGCCAGATCTGCTAGACTACATTGGTATTCAGGTTGGTGGAGAAGTTGGTAGGTACACATGATTTGTGTGTTTTCCTTTGTGTCTCATTAGCCATTGATGAATAGTGGTAACATTAAGTATGGATCACATAACTTTTTGTTCAAAATAGCTATGCCCCCATGCAAGTGAGGAAAATGCAGTGGCAATAGCGCTGGCATGATCTGTGCACCAGTGCTGTCTGTGACACCGAGTGGGCCACACAAGTGTTAGTGTCCTTTTAGGTGATACAAAAGAATTCCTGTGAAGCATTAAGTTGATGCACATGCCCATAGCCCACCCAGACAACTCATATGATGACAAAACAGGTAGTGCAGATCAGCTCCACAGGTGCTTCTTTCACCACAAGCATTTGTCAGGTACAGTTGGGATGGGCCATTATAGAATATACGTTACACATAAAGGGGCTTATTTACAATCTCCTTGCGCCACCCGAACGTCACTTTTTTCCATATTAAAAGTGATGACCAGTGGTGCAAGAGCCATGTAAATAAGCCCCATAGTTGTCTGCAAAACTCTGTGGGAGTGTGATTCACAAGTAATGGTGCTGCGCAGCTCAACTAGGATTTGCCCTGTGCTGGCCAGCAAGACAAAGAGAATGCAGATTTTGGCAGAAGTCATTGATGAAGGTGCAGTCCGTTCAGTTATAGCGGCCCACTCTACCAACATCTGTGTCTATTTAGAAGCCCCTAGAGGCACGAATATGACTCGTTACTACGCGAGTCATTACATCGCGTGGCATTACAACGCGGTCGTTACAACGACCGCGTTGTTACCACGCAATGCCATTACTACGCAAGTCATTACATCGACTTGCAGTAGATGGCGCGCTAACATTAGAAATGTATAATTTACTATTCCAACTCCAGCCTACGCAACAGTAGGGAAGGTGTTGGAATAGTAAACTATACTATTCCTTATGTTAGCGCGCCATCTACTGCAAGTCGATGTAATGACTTGCGTAGTAATGGCATTGCGTGGTAACAACGCGGTCGTTATAACGACCGCATTGTAATGGCATCCCGGTGTAATGAACGCGATGTAAAGGTCGTTTCCCAGCGGCACCAGTGTGCCACTTTTCATATGTCAAAACGTGAGGCCTCAGTGGCGCAAGGGGCTTGCAAAATTGCCCTCTGGTGTTCCTAGTGTACAAACCCACCCACAGCTCTCAGTACAAAGAAATGCAAAGGCAGAGTATAATACTTTTGTATGTGTGTATTGGAATGCAGCACACATAAAATACTAAATGACACATAGTGATATGCCGATGACCCTCCTTGGCAAACCTCCCTTGGGTAGTCACGCATTAATGAGGCCTGCCATGGCTTACACAGCTTAGCTAACTTGTGAAAGTGTCAAATCACATATCACTGGTCTTGAACAGCAATTCTTATGTAAAAGGTATGGCTTGATGTCCACTATGGCTATGCTGTGCTTTGCACTGGCTTGCCTGACTCCATACCTTTGAATGCATAGCAAATCCCGCATGTTGGTTTTGCATGGCCTCATGGAGGTGTTTTTGAGGCCAGAGCCACTGGAGCTGTCCCTACATATCAGACTCCCGTTGTACATGCCTCTTGTATAAGAGGCGCAATGTATGCCAGAGTGGAGCACACTCACATGGTACTGTATCCAAGGATATGCCACCCTGCATCTGACACATCTCAACATAGCTCATACATGATATTGTTCAATTTTCCAATAATATACTTAGGGATGCAAAGGACATGTCTGAACAATATCTGGTACTCTGCAGCATTGACAGGTACAGAACTCATCTAACTTAAGGAACAAGTACGCATAACGTGTGATGTATGTAGCATACTCATTTCCTGGTGTCAAAATTAAGAGGGCATGAGTACTACAATACCTTGCTGAGTATGGTATGTGAGTTATGTAGGTGCAGAGACTCATCAAAATAAGCTACCATAGTGTAATATAGTAGTAATGAGGTCGAAGAACTGGTTCCGCAAATTAGCCAACAGGTGCATGTTTTGGCTCATCATATGTTTGTACATTTCAGCCTGCCTTACCGCTGTGTATAATTTAGGCATGTCAACTGTGCCATTTGATTACTTACAACCTGAAGGATTACATAGCCAATAGCTATGCATATGTACTGTGCGCTAATTGCATAGAATATATGTGTTCTAAGTTAACTGATTTGTTTTACATGTTATGTCTTGTAGGTGGCGAGCACCATACACAGTTTGTGGGGTGGATGGTTTCAACGACCCCAACATCACCAATGAGTGCCTTTGTCAATGCTAATTGTGTAGTGCAAGAATTGAGTGTGATGTCAGATGCAGTTTGAATTGCCAGATTCAATGTGCATCCCTATCACAAAGAAACTTTTGTATAATGAATAATAGGACAGGAACAGTGGATGTTAATTGTTGCATGTGCATCAGCCTCTGACTAATGTCAAGGAGAATACATTGCCAATCTGGGATGGACCACATGATAGATGCTTGACAGGGGAGCCATGATCACAGTGACAGACTGTGTGAAAATATGTGGCAGTGGATGCACATCTGAACATGGCCATCGATGTGAACACTTCGGAATGCATGTCAGTTGCACATGCTATGACATTGGGAGCATGTAATCACCGGTGGCATGGTCCACCATGGACTTACAACAGTTCAGATAGGAGAGGTTTCATATGTCTCTGTGTGATGTAAGTTACTTATCCAGGGTCCATTGTTACATATAATACCTGCCAAGTGTTCAGTATAGTTAGCAATGTGTCCTGATATGGAACCTTGCGATATCAGTTACACTACATTGTGAGACAATAGATGTCCTTTGCAGACATTGCACATCTTACTGTGGCGAATGCCAATGGCATAAAAGCCATTGCAGGATGCAAAAGGCACACTAATGTTCAGTAAAGATGGCATGTGTACCATACCATCGGTACTAAACACATTGCTCCTAAGCGTACTATGTACTGACATTATCATACCTAGATGTACCAAGGTGGTGCAATTGCATTGTGCAACAATTGCCATGCCTTTGTACTTTGGCCTTAGCAAATCTGAGATGATAGTTAATAGGCATGGGTATGCTCACTCAAAGCTGCAAGACGAATTTAGGCTGTAGGGGCTAGCACCTTTGATTTTGTGAAAATTGTATTGTTTCATGATGTTTGTACCTGTTACTAGTCACCATTTGCCTGACAGTTTTTCTTTTTGCTTAAACAGACAACATGAGCCAAGAGCAGATGAGGCAGTACAACCTTAGAAAGGACCTGTACTACCACATGCGACGTGCTGCAAAGGCTCACAGGGTTTAGGTGTAGGTTTAGTTTTAGGTTTACATATTTGTAGAGCGCATGGCTATCCAGAGGATTCCCAGCGCTAGGTAAGTTGCACTGACCAGTAGGTTGGAACAGCGAGGAACTACAGAGGAAAAAGCCAGGTTTTGAGACCTTTCCTAAAACTTCTGCATGCCTCAGCTCCTGGGACATAGAGTTCCAAAGTTTGGGGGCCAGATAGGTGAATGATCTGCATCCCCATCTCATCCTCCTGATTCTGGGGATTCTAAGTAAACGGCCATGAGCTGATCTTAGGGATCTGGTTGGTACAGGAGGGCGCTGATCTTAAGAGGGTCATTGCTGTAAACAGCTTTAAGTGCGAGGCATAGGGATTTAAACTTAATCCTCGCTTCAATAGGCAGCCAAGGGAGATTTTTCATTGCCTCCCTCACTGGTTCATGGAAAGGAATTTTGAACCGTCTGCAGTTTTTTTGTCACATATTTTGGTGAGCCTAAATAGAGTGAATTGCCATAATCTAATCAGGACAGCACCAAAGATTGTATCACAATTCTTCTTGAGTATTCCGGGCTGAGCTCCAAAATCTTCCCGATCATTAAAGCCCAAAGCAGGTTGAGGCAAGATTTTTTGCTTGGGCCTCTATTACTAAGGCTGTATCCAGCCACATTTCTAGGCTCTTTATAGGGGAATTGGGGGGAGGTCGATTTCCCATATCACTAGGCCAGCCAATCACAGGCCATGGAAGAGGTCTGTTCCTGAGTTGACAATCAAGGTTCAATACATACATTTCACTTTCAGTTCCTCATTGATGCATAGGACACCTGTAATGTATGGATTGCAAATTGCGCTGTATTTCCCTTTCAGATGACAGGATCTGTCTCATTGTTCTCACTACCACTGTATGCCTACTCTGAGTGGATGAGCCCTGTCATACTAGTCAGATTACAATCACTGATGTTCAACCCATTTCATCATGACCACAGTTGGTTATCTCAAGGGTGTCACACATCGTTTTTATCAGACCCATGCACTTGTATGTGTACATGCCTCCTCTGGCTGTTCTCAATGTGGTCCTGGCAGCCGACTTACTGCCACACAGACCCAGATCATACATTGACTCTCATGTTCCTATGACACCTACATTATGCATGACCATATCCAATGGACTGACATGGCAAGCTGTTATAGAGTGATATGGATCAGGCAGCACCCCCCATGGTAGGAGTGCTGGGAATGGTGACATGTACCTACCCAGTTTTCTAAGACAACAGGGCCCATCCACCTCAGCCTCTGACCTTCCCGGACTCGTGTCTTTTGTGGTGACTAAGGGGTATATTTACTAGGAAATGGCACAGGGCGGTGCTGCGAGCAATTTTGCAGCACCGCGCAGCACCATTTAAAAAAACACAGGGATGCGCTGTATTTATAAGATAATGACACACTCCTGTGTTTTCCCTTGCACCAGTGCTAAAAAAAGCTGCCTAGCGCCAACACAGACACCATTGTGCCATAGTGCAAGGGTGCCTTCATTGCAGGGAATCACACCTGCAATGCAGGCACCCTTGGACTATGGCGCAAGGGTGTCTGTATTGCAGGGAATTATTGTTTATGTGCAGGAAGGAAGCAAACACAACGAGATGGTGGACGGAGCGCTGAAACTTTTCAGACACTCACCCCCAGTCACAGATCTGGGTTGAATCCATCATCGTTCTTTAGCTCACATTGCCACCCCAGTTCAGACCTAGCCATATACAAATCAGTCTTGACCCTGTTCCTCATGGGAAAAGTCCAGTCCGAACTGCCGAGACAGGTCTTCCTTGGACCGGAAACAAACATCCTGGGACCGGTTTCAGGGTAACATCCCTCATCAGCCAGGCAAGCTTGAATCCAGTGGCAAAGTGAGCAAGGGACCACATCTGGGCATACCCTGCCAACTTAGGGCGAACAAAGCAAACTCAAGGAGACACCATCCTGCACATAAAAAATCTTTAAAGGTGATTTGTTCTTTCTATGTGTGCTGCAGAATGCAGCACACATATAAAAAAGCAAAAATGAGGAGAATAAAAATATTTCTCCTTGTTGTGCCAATCTAACGCCTGCTTTTGAATGGCGTTAATTTTTTATGCTGTCTCATATGTAAAGATCTTTGTAAATCTGGGGCAGCGTCAAAAAGCAATGGATGTTGCAGTGGAACGCCCACAGCAACACCCTTCGCACTCCTGGTTCACGCAGAAAACAGCGTGAAAGGGTACCTTATTTACAAAGCGGCGTTAAGCTACTCAAAGTGGCTCAACGCTGCTTTGTAAATATGGTGCTGGGCATTGCGCCACCGGAACATCGGAAAAAGTGACATTCCGATGGCGCAATCCACTTGTAAATATGCCCCTTAGTAGTTCTCCCTTTCCCTTGACAGTTCCCTGTATGACATATTCCAACTTGTACATGCGGCACAGTGAGACAACTTTGGAACAAAATTCCGTCTTGAGACAAAAAATCTTCACCCATTTCCACATGACAGGAAGAAAGTAGTACAACAATTGTTTGTCATCCCTAACCAGTTGCTACACAATTATGACCCAGTCAGACACAGCAGTGCATGTGTATTTGTGAGGGTACCTTGCATTACACATGTCCCTTCTCACCTCCTTGCAATGCAATGTCTCCCCATTCAGAAAGAGTGGCAGTTCGACATGCACAGTAAGCACCTTCTATGCACTGCACTAGCAGGAGCCCACCAGGGCCACACACCATCATTTGTTTTGACACACATGTGGGCATATTTACAAGGGCATTGCACCACCAGAGCATCACTTCCTATGACACTCCATTAACACAATTCCCTGCTCCATGTTTACAAGGTGGCGCTAAGCCACTTTGTGTGGCTTAACGCCACCTTGTAAATATTGTACCCTTTGACACATTTTTCTGTGATAAAGGGGCGTGCAATATGTGTTGCTGTAGGTGTGTCCATGCAACACCAATTGATTTTTGGCACTGCCCCAGATTTACAAGTAATCGTAAATCTGACGCTGCACCAGAAACGAATGACTTTCAAAAGGAGGCTTTAGAGTGGGCCAATGAGGAGAAATACTTTTATTTCTCCTAGTTTTTTGCTCTTTCTATGTGTGCTGCATTCTGCATTCATGGCGCAAGGGTGCCTGCATTGCAGGAATGATTGTTTATGTGCAGGATTGTGTCCCTTCCGGCACATAAATAATCCTGCCTGCAACGCAGGAACCCTTGCACCATGGCGCAAGGGTGCCTGTGTTGCCTGCGTTGGCGCATGGCTATTCCTTTTGCACTGGCACAGGAGTGAACACAGGGGTGCCCCCTAATCCTGTAAATACGGCAGATCCGTTCATTTTTAAAATGGCACAACTCGGCGCAGCAGAATTGGTTGTGGCGTCATGCAGCACCATTTCATTGTAAATATGCTCCATGGTCCTCTGGTGTACATCACTTGCATTCACCCCCACATCCAGTCAGATTTAGTAGCTGAGAGAAGTTCAGGGGGTCCCTACCAGGCAGCTGAAACCTGTGCGCTCTGACCCGGCATGCCAGGACAGCTGCGTGCAATATAGTTTAATCTAGGCTACTATGGACAGGGTTTTTGAAATGTCCCTTTGTTTAGATACTTCTCTTGGTCCACATATCCCTCACCCCTCAGTTGGGCTGTTTCTCCTCTGACAAACCTGTTCCAGGCCATGGATGTGCAGGCTACGTTAGAGTGCATAGGCTCAGGTGAGACAGAGGGGCATATTTCCAAAACATATGGTGCAGCACAGCGCCGAAACCATCTTGGTGTGCCAAGCTGTGTCATTAGGAAAGTGCAAGGATGTGCTGTATTGCAACAATATAACACATCGCTGTGCTTTACTCAGTGCTGGTGCACAATAGTCTGGCTAACGCCAATGCAGGTACCCTTGCACCATGGTGCAAGGGTGCCTGCATTGGCAGTCGGCTGCTGTTTGTGCACCAGCACTAGCAAAAAGGACAAGAAAGCACCATTTCTTGTAGATACAGCGCATTCCTGCCCTTTTCTCTTGATGTAGGGCAGCACAGCTGGAAGGCTTGCAGCGCTGCCCTAAGCTAAAATATTGTCAAAATGCCCATGAGACATCCGTTTATGTTATGTTTAACCATAGACGAGCCAGCATACTGCCTTTGGCCTGCAGACAGTGCCGCAGAGTGCTGGGACACAGCTGCCTGCACTGCAAGACATGAACTAGTTACCCACATTTCCCCTTGTTGAAACTTACCCTGTTGCTGTTGTAGTTCGTCACAGCCAGAATTGTCCTGTCTCCTGCTATGACTCCTAGGAGATGACAGCTGACACCCACTCCTGCAAGGGATCCAGCTGCTCCTGGGGCACTGGACTACCACCTACGGTCTGCATCACTGCCTTTAGATTGGTTGCCAGTTTCTCCTTTGTCCTGCGTTTGCAATCATGCCAGCACTTTTTGATTACTATCCTCTTGACTTTAGGCAACGCTGTTCACCTTGTCCACAATGGTCTGCCATATGGTCTTTTTCCTCTCAAATTACATTTTTGAGTTGCTGAAGAGCTGGTGTTGGTGCTCCATCACCTCCGTGATCAGGATCTCATTCTTCTCCTCACTAAACTTGCACTTCCTCTTCCCTTGGGACTCTGGTTTGTCATCCTGGCTGTTACTGTGGTTTCTGTCCTGGGCTCTGCTCACTGCTGGCTGCTTTATTGCTGCTTCAGGTAAGGGTGCCATTTTTTTCACATAGCAGCTTTTTTGATTGTTTATTTACAGCTAGACACCGAAAAGTGACGCTAGGATGGCTAGCGTTTATTTTCGAGGAGTTATTTGGCTGAGTGTCACTTTTGCAGCATTAGCGTCAAATTTCTAATGGCATGGTTCACACAACATCGTCAGTTTTTTGGGCAATACATATTTGGGGTGCAGCACTGTGGCAAAACAGCAATGCGCCAGTTCTTGTAAATATACCCCTCAGTTGCTGACCCAAATGTCCGCCTACTCAACAACAAGGTTCCTGGGATCAGTAAGCCTGCTATCCACTAGTTATTGGCACAGCTCTGTAAAACATATATTGAGCATGTGATCACTCAAGATTAGGTTGTACAGACCAGCAAAACCATCCACTTTCAGTGCCTTGGTGCCATAATCTAAGAAGTCCACCCAGGATGGGTTTGGAAGTTTGTTGCTGCACTGAACCTCTAACGGTACTTCTCACAGGCCAGCCCAAATTTGGAAAGACAAAATGGCCTTCATCGGGGCATACTTGTTCTGGTTTTCTACCTCAAGTGTAAGGAGTGTGTCCCTTCCCACCAAAGACATATTCCTCCACAACCTACCCTTCCAGTACTCCTCTGGGATGGTTAGCCCTCTGAGCTAACTCATATGTTGAGAACCATTTAACAATATCATATCCCACCACATAGATGGGCACCAGATCCTATGGCATGGAGACCTTCACCTCTCCAGTGGGCGATGCTGGTATGCTGCCACCAATATGGCTGGACTCCACCTGCTTGACCTTTATGTCCAGCTCCTTGAGACTGAGCTCATGGGCCATTCTCCTCACTTCCGTGGCCAGTTTCTTCTCCTCCAAGAGTCTCTCAGCCTTCCTCTCCTTTGCTTCCAGCCTCATAAAGGCCATCTTCAGGTTGAGCTTGCTCTCCTCTTTCCTGTCCTTCACCTCCTCTGGGTTGAGGACCCTGGCAGACACACTGTTCCCTGCTCCATCCTGGGAATCCTACTCATCTGCTGGGGTTGGATTGGGCTCTGCTTGCAGCTCAGGACCCTGGTCTATGTCCTCTTTCCCCTCACCTTATGTCAGTGCTCGCTCCTCCTCTTTGTCATCACCATCATCCTCTCTTGAGGAGGACAGCCACCTTTGCACCTCCACAAAGGTTCTGAGGGCTACCTGGAGGTCCAGTTTGGTATCACGCTTGTCTGAGTTCAGCCCCTTCTGTTTGCAGAGTTTCAGAAGCTCAGCCCTCCTGAGGGTGTCGAAGTTGCACAGCTCCAACTCCATGGTGAGAAAAAAAAGAAAGGTAGGAGTACTTATATTTAGAAACGGGAGAAAACAGCCAATGGAAAACCAAGGAAGAACTTACAAATAGGTGACTCTGATGTCAAGTTATGTATATGGGATTTTTGTGTAATACAAATCACAGTATGGTACTAGACAAACACAATCACTGATCCACACCACTGAACACCAATCTGAGAAATTGGGTTGTTGGTTAACTGAGATGTGAGCACTGGTCAAGCAACAGCCACAATCCCTTGCAGAGAAAACAACAAAAAGGCACTAAATTAACCTGTTCTTAGTCCATTGTAGCTTGCCACAGAAAGCAGTCAGGCTTAACTTAGAGGCAATGTGTAAAGTATTTATGTAGCACACAAACAGCAATAAAGTGAAAATGCAACACAAGAAAAATCTCAAACCAATTTAGAAAAATAGAGTACATTTTATTAAATCATTTAACACCAAAATGACAAAAATCAAATCAGTAGAACCGGAATTATGAATTTAATTTTTTTTTTGTGAAAACTAAAGATTTATAAAAAAACAAAAACTGCTCTAAGAACCAGGACCAACCTGCTTGTTTATGCGCCCGAGGTGCATCGCCGGTCGGATTGACTTAGCGGCTACTTCCGGTATGTTCTTCTCAGCAACAGAAAATTCTTTTCATTGGTCCTTCGCCAAAGGGGTATCCCGCCTCGTGTAACCGGCTTCAGCTACAGCCCTCTGCCTCATCCCACTGGAGATTGTTGACTTCTATTTCAGAGACTAAGGGCCTGATTACGAGTTTGGCAGACAGGGTTACTCCATCACAAACATAATGGATATTCCATGCGCTTTATTACAATTCCATTATATCCTATGTAACTTCAAATACGGCGGTTGAGAAATCCATCACGTTTGTGATGGAGTATCCTATCCACCAAACTCGTAATCAAGCCATAAGTCCGAATATAGAAATCTTCACCGCGGCTTTGACCCAAGACAACCTGACAACGATGCTCCCTACTCGGACACCTCCTGCAGCCTTGCCGTGCTGAACTATACCTCTCAGACACTTTTTCTCAGAATTTCTTCTAAGTCCAAAGGTAAGCGCTGACTGGGCCCAATCCACTTCTTGTATCCGAACCATGCCTCATTGTGGTCGGCCATATTTCTCTACTTTGACTAAGTCTCTTGCGCGGCTAGATGTCTGCTGTTGGCGCTTTGATCTTTTAGGTAATTTAGGTAGTTTAGGAAACTTTAAAAATTCATAACTCTTGTTCTACTGATTGGATTTTTTTTGTTTTTTGTGTCTAATATGGGGCGTACCATGCACCACCGGTGGTACGCCACCTTCTTGCTAAGTATTGCAAATCAGTGCTATGCGCTGCTTTGCGTTACTTTCAAGCTATTTTCAAGCGTAAAACAGGTTTTACGCTGGAAAGTAAATAGGTAAAAAAAGATTTTGCATTGTTTTGTGTCACTTTTGTGAGGCAAACACGGCATTAAATCTTAGTATATAGACCCCAAGATGTCATAGTGGAGAACAGTTACAAATAATGGGCCAGCAGGACATCCTCTCCTATCTCTTGCTTCATGCCTTGATATCTAGAGAAAAAAAGCTTTATGAAGTGCCTGTGGGCGCGCGAGTGAGAGAGGAGGCTGCTTCAAAGAACCGCTGTAACAACACAAATTAGCGTTCACAACTCTGTTAAAATTCACACCAGAAAATTACTGCTTTGATTTATTATTAGGGTCAGTGGAGGTCTTAGCTTCTGTTTAATGAAAATCTATTTCTTAGCGACATGGTTAGAAATCAAGTTCTAAGTGTTACAATGACTACATAATTTCGTTTTATTTCTTTTGCCCACTTCAATGCCATTTAAAGTATATGCCGAGCTCAAAGTACGTTTGATCCAGGTGGAACAAGTCTAAGAAAAATTCAAAAAACCTACAAAATGTTTGAATTTGTCTGTTTCTCCATTTCTGTAGTGCTCTTTCCTGTCGGGATTAGAGTGGTAGGGCATGCACTGCCATGGACTGCAATAGTTCATAAGACAATCAACCACCAGTTAGAATGGCTGGCACCACACAGAAATTGCCTCTGATGGAGCATGATTATTTGAGAATGATTTTGCTTGAACAAATCTGCTCATCAAGTGTGGACTAATATTTATTTAATAAAACATAACTAACAGTGTGATCTTGTGAAAACACATGAGTGCTTAAGACTGCATCCTAAAAGCATGAAGGAGTGACACAACACGTGAAAGTTTTAAAACTGCATCGTAAAAGCATGCGGGAGGGTTGGAAACTGGTGAAATAGAGACATTTATGTCATGAGAGAGAAACTTATAAATGTACTAAGAAATATTGGTGTGAAAAAGTAGTAAAATGCAATTCGCAATATAGAAAAATGATTATGAAAAATTCTTAAAGTAAAATGATTCTTGCTTATAGTTTTCCCTGAACATAAAGATCTATATAAAAAACTGATTGCTTATATTTTTGGGAACTATAATCAGACTAGGTTTATAAGATTAATGAAAATGATGTTTTCCTATATTGTTTCTTATGTACTCTCTATTTTCTTGGACGAATTTAATAATAGTGAATTTATTCTTTAGAAAATGATGACTTTGTGGTTTCTTCATGTAGGCCTAAAGCCTGTTGGTGTACTTTTCCTATTGTAGGCCTAAAAGAATGTATTTTGTCCTTCATTATTTCTAAAATGCTGATCCATTTGTTTTAACCCTTTCCGTGCTCATGACGGCCTGGAGCCGCCATGATACACGGTGGGCGTGTGCTCATGACGGCTCCAGGCCGTCATGACACATCGCCCCGTAAATCCCTCTGGTGCGGGCACCAGAGGGATTCCCTTTACACCAAAAGAGCCTCGGGAGCTGGGGAAGAGCTTCCCCAGCTCCCGAGGCCCCCCCTGGTTTCCCTGAAATGACGATCGGCGCGCACGTCGCGCTGACTTCATTTCAGTGAAACCGAAACTGAAATGAGCCTTTAGGCTCATTTCAGTTTCAGTTTCTACGTGCTCAGGGAGAGGTATCGTTGGAAAGGGGAGAATCTCCCCTTTCCAATGGTACCCCTCCCCAGTGGATCCCTGCTTGGGGATCGCCACAGGAGGGCGATCCCCAAGCAGGGATCCACCCACTAGACACCAGGGAGGGGGGAGCGGCCCCTTGGGCAAGGGCCTTTGCTCCCCCCAATTACATTTGGCAAAATTTAGTCTTTTTGCCCCCCCGGGGGGGCAAAAAGCCCACTAGACACCAGGGATTTTTTAGCATATAAAAATAAGTGTGGGGGCTGCCCAAAACGGGCATGCCCATGCCCCCACCCCCCGCAATCATTACAGTCTTTCTGCCCCCGGGGGGGCAGATGGGGCATTGGCCCCTAATCTGCCCCTTCGGGAGGGCGGAAAGCCCACTAAACACCAGGGATTCATTTTTTGAACATTTTTTTTTAGGGTGGGGGCTGCCCGAAATGGGCACGCCAATGCCCCCACCCACCCGCCACCATTACAGCCTTTCTGCCACCCCTGGGGGGCAGATGGGGCATTGGCCCCTAATCTGCCCCTTCGGGAGGGCGGAAAGCCCACTAGACACCAGGGATTTTTTTAGCATATAAAAATAAGGGTGGGGGCTGCCCAAAACGGGCATGCCCATGCCCCCACCCCGCACAATCATTACAGTCTTCTGCCCCCCCCTGGGGGGCAGAAAGCCCACTAAACACCAGGGATTCATTTTTTGAACATTTTGTTTTAGGGTGGGGGCTGCCCGAAACGGGCACGCCAATGCCCCCACCCACCCGCCACCATTACAGCCTTTCTGCCACCCCTGGGGGGCAGATGGGGCATTGGCCCCTAATCTGCCCCTTCGGGAGGGCGGAAAGCCCACTAGACACCAGGGATTTTTTTAGCATATAAAAATAAGGGTGGGGGCTGCCCAAAACGGGCATGCCCATGCCCCCACCCCGCACAATCATTACAGTCTTCTGCCCCCCTGGGGGCAGAAAGCCCACTAAACACCAGGGATTCATTTTTTGAACATTTTGTTTTAGGGTGGGGGCTGCCCGAAACGGGCACGCCAATGCCCCCACCCACCCGCCACCATTACAGCCTTTCTGCCCCACCTGGGGGGCAGATGGGGCATTGGCCCCTAATCTGCCCCTTCGGGGGGGCGGAAAGCCCACTTGACGCCAGGGATTTTTTTTTGCGCAATTTTATTTAGGGTGGGGGCTGCCAGAAACGGGCAAGCCAATGCCCCCACCCCCCACCACCATTATAGCCTTTCTGCCCCCCTGGGGGGCAGATGGGGCAGTAGCCCCCAATTTGCCCCCCGGGGGGGCAGAAAGCCCACTTGACGCCAGGGATTTTTTTTGCACATTTGTTTTTTGGGTGGGGGCTGCCCAAAATGGGCACGCCAATGCCCCCACCCCCCGGCCACCATTACAGCCTTTCTGCCCCCCGGGGGGCAGATGGGGGCAGTAGCCCCCAATCTTCCCCCCCCGGAGGGGCAGAAAGGCCACTAAACACCAGGGATTTTTTTTTGCGCAACTTTTTTCAGGGTGCGGGCTGCCTGAAACGGGCACGCCAATGCCCCCATCCCCACCCCACAAAAATGACAGTCTTTCTTCCCCCCCCCCGGAGGCAGATGGGAGCTGTAGCCCCCAATATGGCCCCCCCGGGGGGCGCAGAAAGCCCACTAGAAACCACTGATTTTTTTGTTTTATTCGTGTAGGGGTAGGGGCTGCCCAAAATGGGCATGACAATACCCCCACCCCACCCGCAGAGAAATTCCAGTCTTTCTGCCCCCCAGGGAGGGCAGATGGGGGCAGTGGCCCCTGATCTGCCCCCTGGGGGGGCAGAAAGCCCTCTAGGCGCCAGCGATTATGCAGGCTTTTTTTATGCGTGGGGGTGGCGCTGCCCAAAATGCTCATACCAATGCCCCCACCCCCACAAAAATAGCCACAGTCTTTCTGCCCCTCTTGGGGGCATATCGGGACGAACCCCCATCCCCCGATTCCCTCCCAGGGCGGCAGAAAGCCCACTAGGCTCCGACTTTATTTTAGCAATGTGCCTACCTGTGGATTTTGGGCCCTAGCGCAGCTGGCACGTAGGGAAACCTAGCAAACCTGTACATTTTTTAAAACTAGACACCCAGCGGAATCCAAGATGGGGTGACTTGACTGGCTCTCACCAGGTTCTGTTACCCACAATCCCTTGCAAACCTAAAAATTTGTTAAAAAAAACACATTTTCCTCACATTTCTGTGGTGGAAAGTTCTGGAATCTGTGTGGATCCACAAAATTCCACAAACCCCGCGTTCTCCAAAGTCTTCAGAGAAAAATGGTACCTCACTTGCGTGGGTAGGCCTAGTGCCCGCGACAGGAAACGGCCCAAAACGCAACGTGGACACACCACATTTTCACAGTGAAAACTGACCCTTTTTTTGCAAAGTGCCTAGCTGTAGATTTTGAACCCTAGCTCTGCCGGCACCTAGGGAAACCTAGCAAACCTATACATTTTTGAAAACTAGACACTCAGGGGAATCCAGGATGGGGTGACTTGACTGGCTCTCACCAGGTTCTGTTACCCAGAATACCTTGCAAACCTAAAAATTTGTCCAAAAAAACACATTTTCCTCACATTCCTGTGGTGGAAAGTTCTGGAATATACATAGATCCACGAATTTCCTCCAACCCAGCGTTCCCCCAGGTCTCCTGAAAAAAATGATACCTCACTCACGTGGGTGGCTCAAGTACCCGCGACAGGCAAGGGCCCAAAACCTATTGAGGCGACATCAACATTTCCTATCACAAAACAACCTGGTTTTGCAAGGGGGGTCCCATGAGTTTTTGGCCCCGTGCTCGGCGGCCATCTAGGGAAACCTACCAAACCCATACATTTCTGAAAACTAAATACCCGGGGGGGTCTAGCGAGGTATGGCTTGCGTGTTTCCCCTAACGTTTTCCTATCCACAATTCCCTGCAAACCTCAAATTTAGCTGAAAAATTCACTTTTTTCTCAAATTTCTGTGTGGGAAAGTTCTGGAATCTACGTGGATCCACAAATTTCCTCATACCCAGCATTCCCCCAGGTCTCCCGATAAAAATGATACCTCACCCGCGTGGGTGGGTCAAGTACCCGTGACAGGCAAGGGCCCAAAACCTATTGAGGCGACATCAAAATTACCTATCACAAAACAACCTGGTTTTGCAAGGGGGGTCCCATGAGTTTTTGGCCCCGGGCTCGGCGGCCATCTAGGGAAACCTACCAAACCCACACATTTCTGAAAACTAGACACCCGGGGGTGTCCAGCGAGGTATGGCTTGCGTGGGTCCCCTAACTTTTCCTACCCACAATCTCCTGCAAACCTCAAATTTAGCTGGAAAAATCACTTTTTTTCTCAAATTTCTGTGTGGGAAAGTTCTGAAATCTACGTGGATCCACAAATTTCCACCAACCCAGCATTCCCCCAGGTCTCCTGATAAAAATGATACCTCACCCGCGTGGGTGGGTCAAGTACCCGCGACAGGCATGGGCCCAAAACCTATTGAGGCAACATCAAAATTACCTATCACAAAACAACCTGGTTTTGCAAGGGGGGTCCCATGAGTTTTTGACCCTGGGCTCGGCGGCCATCTAGGGAAACCTACCAAACCCACACATTTCTGAAAACTAGACACCCGGGGGAGTCCAGTGAGGTATGGCTTGCGTGGGTCCCCTAACGTTTTCCTACACGGAATCCCCTGCAAACCTCAAATTTTGCTGAAAAAATCACTTTTTTCTCACATTTCTGTGTGGGAAAGTTCTGGAATCTACATGGATCCACAAATTTCCTCCCACCCAGCGTTCCCCCAGGTCTCCCGATAAAAATGGTGCCTCACTCGGGTGGGAGGCCCAAGTCCCCCCGACAGGCAAGGGCCCAAAACGTATTGAGGCGACATCAAAATTGCCTATCACAAAACGACCTGGTTTTGCAAGGGGGTCCCATGTCTTTTGGCCCGGGGCTCGCGGCCACCTAGAGAAACCTACCAAACCCACACATTTCTGAAAACTAGACACCCGGGGATTCCAGGGAGGTATGGCTTGCGTGGATCCCCAACGTTTTCTTACCCAGAATCCCTGCAAACCTGAAATTTTGCTGAAAAAAATCACTTTTTTCACACATTTGTGTCTGGGAAAGTTGTGGCATCACCGGGCTGACACAAATTTCCTACCACCCAGCATTCGCCCAGGTCTCCCGATAAAAATGGTGCCTCACTCGGGTGGGAGGCCCAAGTACCAGCGACAGGCAAGGGCCCAAAACGCATTGAGGCGACATCAAAATTGCCTATCACAAAACGACCTGGTTTTGCAAGGAGGTCCCATGACTTTTTGGCCCGGTGCTCGGCGGCCACCTAGGGAAACCTACCATACTCACACATTTCTGAAAAGTAGACACCTGGGATTCCAGGGAGGTATGGCTTGCGTGGATCCCCAACATTTTCTAACCCAGAATCCCTGCAAATCTGAAATTGTGCTGAAAAAATCACTTTTCACACATTTGTGTGTGGGAAAGTTGTGGCATCACCGGGCTGACACAAATTTCCTACCACCCAGCGTTCGCCCAGGACTCCCGATAAAATGGTGCCTCACTGGGTGGGAGGCCCAAGAATCCGCGACAGGCAAGGGCCCAAAACGTATTGAGGCAACATCAAAATTGCCTATCACAAAACGACCTGGTTTTGCAAGGGGTCCCATGACTTTTTGGCCGGGCTCGGCGACCACCTAGAGAAACCTACCAAACCCACACATTTCTGAAAACTAGACACCCGGGGGATTCCAGGGAGGTATGGCTTGCGTGGATCCCCCAATGTTTTCTTACCCAGAATCCCCTGCAAACCTGAAATTGTGCTGAAAAAATCACTTTTTTCACACATTTGTGTGTGGGAAAGTTGTGGCATCACCGGGCTGACACAAATTTCCTACCACCCAGCGTTCGCCCAGGACTCCCGATAAAAATGGTGCCTCACTCGGGTGGGAGGCCCAAGAACCAGTGACAGGCAAGGGCCCAAAACGTATTGAGGCGACATCAAAATTGCTTATCACAAAATGTTTTGGGCCCTTGCCTGTCGCGGGTACTTGGGCCTCCCACCCGAGTGAGGCACCATTTTTATCGGGAGACCTGGGGGAACGCTCAGTGGTAGTAAATTTGTGTCAGCCCGGTGATGCCACAACTTTCCCACACACAAATGTGTGAAAAAAGTGATTTCTTTTCAGCAAAATGTCAGGTTTGCAGGGGATTCTGGGTAAGAAAACGTTGGGGGATCCACACAAGCTATACCTCCCTGGAATCCCCCGGGTGTCTAGTTTTCATAAATGTGTGGGTTTGGTAGGTTTCCCTAGGTGGCCGCCGAGCCCCGGGCCAAAAAGTCATGGGACCCCCCCTTGCAAAACCAGGTCGTTTTGTGATAGGCAATTTTGATGTCGCCTCAATACGTTTTGGGCCCTTGTCTGTCACGGGTACTTGGGCCTCCCACCTGAGTGAGGCACCATTTTTATCGGGAGACCTGGGGGAACGCTGGGTGGTAGGAAATTTGTGTCAGCCCGGTAATGCCACAATTTTCCCACACACAAATGTGTGAAAAAAGTGATTTGTTTCAGCAAAAGTTCAGGTTTGCAGGGGATTCTGGGAAAGAAAACGTTGGGGGATCCATGCAAGCCATACCTCCCTGGAAACCCCCGGGAGTCTAGTTTTCAGAAATGTGTGAGTTTGGTAGGTTTTCTTAGGTGGCCGCCGAGCCCCGGGCCAAAAAGTCATGGGACCCCCCTTGCAAAACCAGGTCGTTTTGTGATAGGCAATTTTGATGTCGCCTCAATACGTTTTGGGCCCTTGCCTGTCGCGGGTACTTGGGCCTCTGACAAGAGTGAGGCACCATTTTTATCGGGAGACCTGGGGGAACGCTGGGTGGTAGGAAATTTGTGTCAGCCCGGTGATGCCACAACTTTCCCACACACAAATGTGTGAAAAAAATGATTTTTTTCAGCAAAATTTCAGGTTTGCAGGGGATTCTTGGTAAGAAAACATTGGGGGATCCATGCAAGCCATACCTCACTGGAATTCCCCGGGTGTCTACTTTTCAGAAATGTGTGGGTTTGGTAGGTTTCCCTAGGTGCCGGCAGAGCTAGGGTTCAAACACTACAGCTATGCACTTTGCAAAAAAAGGGTCATTTTTCACTGTGAAAATGTGGTGTGTCCATGTTGCATTTTGCGCTGTTTCCTGTCACGGGCACTAGGCTTACCCACACAAGTGAGGTACCATTTTTCTCGGAAGACTTTGGGGAATGCGGGGGGGGTGGAATTTTGTAGATCCACGCAGATTCCAGAACTTTCCACCACAGAAAAGTGAGGAAAATGTGTTTTTTTTGACAATTGTTTAGGTTTGCAAGGGATTCTGGGAAACAGAACCTGGTGAGAGCCAGTCAAGTCACCCCATCCTGGATTCCCCTGGGTATCTAGTTTTCAAAAATCTATAGGTTTGCTAGGTTCCCCTAGGTGCTGGCAGAGCTAGGGTTCAAAAACTACAGCTAGGCACTTTGCAAAAAAAGGGTCATTTTTCACTGTGAAAATGTGGTGTGTCCACGTTGTGTTTTGCGCTGTTTCCTGTCGCGGGCACTAGGCCTACCCACACAAGTGAGGTACCATTTTTCTCGGAAGACTTTGGGGAATGTGGGGTGGGTGGAATTTTGTGGATCCACACAGATTCCAGAACTTTCTACCACAGAAAAGTGAGGAAAATGTGTTTTTTTTGACAATTGTTTAGGTTTGCAAGGGATTCTGGGTACCAGAACCTGGTGAGAGCCAGTCAAGTCACCCCATCCTGGATTCCCCTGGGTGTCTAGCTTTCAAAAATGTATAGGTTTGCTAGGTTTCCCTAGGTGCCGGCAGAACTAGGGTTCAAAAACTACAGATAGGCACTTTGCAAAAAAAGGGTCATTTTTCACTGTGAAAATGTGGTGTGTCCACGTTGTGTTTTGCGCTGTTTCCTGTCACGGGCACTAGGCCTACCCACACAAGTGAGGTACCATTTTTATCGGAAGACTTTGGGGAATGTGGGGTGGGTGGAATTTTGTGGATCCACACAGATTCCAGAACTTTCTACCACAGAAAAGTGAGGAAAATGTGTTTTTTTTTACAATTGTTTAGGTTTGCAAGGGATTCTGGGTACAAGAACCTGGTGAGAGCCAGTCAAGTCACCCCATCCTGGATTCCCCTGGGTGTCTAGCTTTCAAAAATGTATAGGTTTGCTAGGTTTCCCTAGGTGCCGGCAGAGCTAGGGTTAAAAAACTACTGCTAGGCACTTTGCAAAAAAAGGGTCATTTTTCACTGTGAAAATGTGGTGTGTCCACGTTGTGTTTTGCGCTGTTTCCTGTCGCGGGCACTAGGCCTACCCACACAAGTTAGGTACCATTTTTCTCAGAAGACTTTGGGGAACGTGGGGTGGGTGGAATTTTGTGGATCCACGCAGATTCCAGAACTTTTCACCACAGGAAAGTGAGGAAAATGTGTTTTTTTTGACAATTTTTTATTTTTGCAAGGGATTCTGGGTACCAGAACCTGGTGAGAGCCAGTCAAGTCACCCCATCCTGGATTCCCCTGGGTGTCTAGCTTTCAAAAATGTATAGGTTTGCTTGGTTTCCCTAGGTGCCGGCAGAACTAGGGTTCAAAAACTACAGCTAGGCACTTTGCAAAAAAAGGGTCATTTTTCACTGTGAAAATGTGGTGTGTCCACGTTGTGTTTTGCGCTGTTTCCTGTCACGGGCACTAGGCCTACCCACACAAGTGAGGTACCATTTTTCTCGGAAGACTTTGGGGAATGTGGGGTGGGTGGAATTTTGTGGATCCACACAGATTCCAGAACTTTCTACCACAGAAAAGTGAGGAAAATGTGTTTTGTTTGACAATTGTTTAGGTTTGCAAAGGATTCTGGGTACCAGAACCTGGTGAGAGCCAGTCAAGTCACCCCATCCTGGATTCCCCTGGGTGTCTAGCTTTCAAAAATGTATAGGTTTGCTAGGTTTCCCTAGGTGCCGGCAGAGCTAGGGTTCAAAAACTACTGCTAGGCACTTTGCAAAAAAAGGGTCATTTTTCACTGTGAAAATGTGGTGTGTCCACGTTGTGTTTTGCGCTGTTTCCTGTCGCGGGCACTAGGCCTACCCACACAAGTTAGGTACCATTTTTCTCGGAAGACTTTGGGGAACGTGGGGTGGGTGGAATTTTGTGGATCCACGCAGATTCCAGAACTTTTCACCACAGGAAAGTGAGGAAAACGTGGTTTTTTTGACAATTTTTTATTTTTGCAAGGGATTCTGGGCACCAGAGACTGGTGAGAGCCAGTCAAGTCACCGCATCCTGGATTTCCCTTGGTGTCTACCTTTCAAAAATGTATAGG
The DNA here is from genome assembly GCA_963921515.1 of Calotriton arnoldi. Taxonomy (NCBI): domain Eukaryota; kingdom Metazoa; phylum Chordata; class Amphibia; order Caudata; family Salamandridae; genus Calotriton; species Calotriton arnoldi. The sequence continues at coordinate 65,973 of CAWUFW010016888.1, forward strand.
TTTGCTAGGTTTCCCTAGGTGCCGGCAGAGCTAGGGTTCAAAAACTACAGCTAGGCACTTTGCAAAAAAAGGGTCATTTTTCACTGTGAAAATGTGGTGTGTCCACGTTGTGTTTTGCGCTGTTTCCTGTCGCGGGCACTAGGCCTACCCACACAAGTGAGGTACCATTTTTCTTGCAAGACTTTGGGGAACACGGAGTGGGTGGAATTTTGTGGATCCACGCAGATTCCAGAACTTTCCACCACAGAAAAGTGAGGAAAATGTGTTTTTTTGGACACTTTTTTAGGTTTGCAAGGCATTCTGGGTACCAGAACCTGGTGAGAGCCAGGCAAGTCACCCCATCCTGGATTCCCCTGGGTGTCTAGTTTTCAAAAATGTATAGGTTTGCTAGGTTTCCCTAGGTGCTGGCAGAGCTAGGGTTCACAAACTACAGCTAGGCACTTTGCAAAAAAAGGGTCATTTTTCACTGTGAAAATGTGGTGTGTCCACGTAGCGTTTTGCGCTGTTTCCTGTCGCGGGCATTAGGCCTACCCACACAAGTGAGGTACCATTTTTCTCGGAAGACTTTGGGGAACGCGGGGTGGGTGGAATTTTGTGGATCCACGCAGATTCCAGAACTTTCCACCACAGAAAAGTGAGGAAAATGTGTTTTTTTTGACAATTGTTTAGGTTTGCAAGGGATTCTGGGTACCAGAACCTGGTGAGAGCCAGTCAAGTCACCCCATCCTGGATTCCCCTGGGAGTCTAGTTTTAAAAAATGTATAGGTTTGCTAGGTTTCCCTAGGTGCCGGCAGAGCTAGGGTTAAAAAACTACAGCTAGGCACTTTGCAAAAAAAGGGTCATTTTTCACTGTGAAAATGTGGTGTGTCCACGTTGTGTTTTGCGCTGTTTCCTGTCGCGGGCACTAGGCCTACCCACACAAGTGAGGTACCATTTTTCTCGCAAGACTTTGGGGAACACGGGGTGCGTGGAATTTTGTGGATCCACGCAGATTCCAGAACTTTCCACCACAGAAAAGTGAGGAAAATGTGTTTTTTTGGACAATTTTTTAGGTTTGCAAGGCATTCTGGGTACCAGAACCTGGTGAGAGCCAGTCAAGTCACCCCATCCTGGATTCCCCTGGGTGTCTAGTTTTCAAAAATGTATAGGTTTGCTAGGTTTTCCTAGGTGCTGGCAGAGCTAGGGTTCAAAAACAACAGCTAGGCACTTTGCAAAAAAAGGGTCATTTTTCACTGTGAAAATGTGGTGTGTCCACGTTGCGTTTTGGGCCGTTTCCTGTTGCGGGCACTAGGCCTACCCACACAAGTGGGGTACCGTTTTTCTTGAAAGACTTTGGGGAACGCGGGGTGGGTGGAATTTTGTGGATCCACGCAGATTCCAGAACTATCCACCACAGAAAAGTGAGGAAAATGTGTTTTGTTTGACAATTTGTTAGGTTTGCAAGGCATTCTGGGTAACAGAACCTGGTGAGAGCCAGTCAAGTCACCCCATCCTGGATTTCCCTGGTTATCTAGTTTTCAAAAATGTATAGGTTTGCTAGGTTTCCCTAGGTGCCGGCAGAGCTAGGGTTAAAAAACTACAGCTAGGCACTTTGCAAAAAAAGGGTCATTTTTCACTGTGAAAATGTGGTGTGTCCACGTTGCGTTTTGCGCTGTTTCCTGTTGCGGGCACTAGGCCTACCCACACAAGTGAGGTACCATTTTTCTTTAAAGACTTTGGGGAACACGGGGTGGGTGGAATTTTGTGGATCCACGCAGATTCCAGAACTTTCCACCACAGAAATGTGAGGAAAATGTGTTTTTTTGGACAAATTTTTAGGTTTGCAAGGCATTCTGGGTACCAGAACCTGGTGAGAGCCAGTCAAGTCACCCCATCCTGGATTCCCCTGGGTGTCAAGTTTTCAAAAATGCATAGGTTTGCTAGGTTTCCCTAGGTGCTGGCACAGCTAGGGTTCAAAAACTACAGCTAGGCACTTTGCTAAAAAAGGGTCATTTTTCACTGTGAAAATGTGGTGTGTCCACGTTGCGTTTTGCGCTGTTTCCTGTCGCGGGCACTAGGCCTACCCACACAAGTGAGGTACCATTTTTCTCAGAAGACTTTGGGGAACGCGGGGTGGGAGAATTTTGTGGATCCACGCAGATTCCAGAACTTTCCACCACAGAAAAGTGAGGAAAATGTGTTCTTTTTGACAATTTAGGTTTGCAAGGGATTCTGGGTACCAGAACCTGGTGAGAGCCAGTCAAGTCACCCCATCCTGGATTCCCCTGGGAGTCTAGTTTAAAAAAATTTATAGGTTTGCTAGGTTTCCCTAGGTGCCGGCAGAGCTAGGGTTCAAAAACTACAGCTAGGCACTTTGCAAAAAAGGGTCATTTTTCACTGTGAAAATGTGGTGTGTCCACGTTGCGTTTTGCGCTGTTTCCTGTCGCGGGCACTAGGCCTACCCACACAAGTGAGGTACCATTTTTCTCGGAAGACTTTGGGGAACGCGGGGTGGGTGGAATTTTGTGGATCCACGCAGATTCCAGTACTTTCCACCACAGAAAAGTGAGGAAAATTTGTTTTTTTTGACAATTGTTTAGGTTTGCAAGGGATTCTGGGTACCAGAACCTGGTGAGAGGCAGTCAAGTCACCCCATCCTGGATTCCCCTGGGAGTCTAGTTTTAAAAAATGTATAGGTTTGCTAGGTTTCCCTAGGTGCCGGCAGTGCTAGGGTTCAAAAACTACAGCTAGGCACTTTGCAAAAAAAGGGTCATTTTTCACTGTGAAGATGTAGTGTGTCCACGTTGCGTTTTGCGCTGTTTCCTGTCGCGGGCACTAGGCCTACCCACACAGGTGAGGTACCATGTTTTTTGGAAGACTTTGGGGAATGCGGGGTGGGTGGAATTTTGTGGATCCACACAGATTCCAGAACTTTCCACCACAGAAAAGTGAGGAAAATGTGGTTTTTTTGACAATTTTTTAGGTTTGCAAGGGATTCTGGGTACCAGAACCTGGTGAGAGCCAGTCAAGTCCCCCCATCCTGGATTCCCCTGGGTGTCTAGTTTTAAAAAATGTATAGGTTTTCTAGGTTTCCCTAGGTGCCGGCAGAGCTAGGGTTAAAAAACTATAGCTAGGCACTTTGCAAAAAAAGGGTCATTTTTCACTGTGAAAGTGTGGTGTGTCCACGTTGCGTTTTCGGCCGTTTCCTGTCGCGGGCACTAGGCCTACCCACACAAGTGGGGTACCGTTTTTCTCGAAAGACTTTGGGGAACGCGGGGTGGGTGGAATTTTGTGGATCCACGCAGATTCCAGAACTATCCACCACAGAAAAGTGAGGAAAATGTGGTTTTTTTGACAATTGTTTAGGTTTGCAAGGGATTCTGGGTAACAGAACCAGGTGAGAGCCAGTCAAGTCACCCCATCCTGGATTTCCCTGGGTATCTAGTTTTCAAAAATGTATAGGTTTGCTAGGTTTCCCTAGGTGCCGGGAGAGCTAGGGTTCAAAAACTACAGCTAGGCACTTTGCAAAAAAAGGGTAATTTTTCACTGTGAAAATGTGGTGTGTCCACGTTGCGTTTTGGGCCGTTTCCTGTCGCGGGCACTAGGCCTACCCACACAAGTGAGGTACCATTTTTATCGGGAGGCTTAGGGTAACACAAAATTGTAGAGCAACTGTTATTATCTATTGACTTTCGATGCATTTCTGCCTTCCAAATGAAAGACAATGTGTAAAAAGAAGTCATTTTGAAAAATGACCTATAATTCTCATGCTAGTATGGGTACTCCCAATTTCGGAAATGTGCAAATATCTACTGTTTCTAAACTCTATATTTTGTTCCCATTTCAGAAATACATCGGTGTCTTTCATACCGATTTTTCCATGTATAAATTTTCCTAGAATAATTGCTATATACCTGGGACATAATAAAAAACCATTGCAAGACGCTGCTCAGTTATTGGCTCTGGGTTCGTCGGGTTCTTGGTGAACCTACAAGTCCTATATATCACCACAACCAGAAAGGTCCAACGGATGTAATGGTATATTGCTTTCAAATAGCTGTCATAATTAGAAGAAGTTACAGGTGAAAACGTTGACACAAATGGCTCTTTTTTTCAACTAATTTTCAATTTTTCCTATATTTAACTGTTTGTTTCTATAAAGAAAACTTGAAGGATCTACACAAATGACCCCTTGCTGAATTCAGAATTTTGTCTTTCAGAAATGTATGGCTTTCCAGGATCCATTATTGCTTTCATACCCATTTCTACCATTAACTGGAAGGAGGTTGAAAGCACAAAAAATAGCAAAAATAGGCTATGTCCCAGAAAAATGCCAAAACTGTGTACAAAATTTTGGTTTTCTGACAAAAGTCTGCTTGTCCCTGAAAGCTGGGAAGATGGTGATTTCAGCACCACAACCCCTTTTTTGATGCCATTTGCAGGGAAAAAACCAGATGCTTTCATCTGTAGCCCTTTTTTCGCATTTTTCCCCAAAAAAACAAAATTTAGCTGTATTTTGGCTAATTTCTGGGTCCCCTCCAGGGGAATCCACAAACCCTGGGTACCTTTAGAATCCCCATGATGTTGGAAAAAAAGGACGCAAATTTGGCATGGATACCTTATGTGGTCAAAAAGTTACAGGGGCCTAAGCGCGAACTACCCCAAATAGCCAAAAAAAGGCTTAGCACAGGAGGGGAAAAGGCCTAGCAGCGAAGGGGTTAAGTTATGAGTTTTTATCACTAGAGTTTCCTTCCCACAGTTATAGTATTCTTTCCATGAATAAATTGTGTTAAGTTTGTTGCAAGCTAACATTGAAGCGAGCGCGTGGATATGAAAAGTTTCAATGTGCTTCCTATTTCCGAGTTGATTTGATATTGTATAAATGAACAAAATTATTACGTTAGAGTTCCGGATGATTTTAGACTGGAGAATGATTATACCACAATCACACCATGGAACCTAACCAATTAAATCATGTAAAACTGTGAAGAAGCTACATTTGGGGGGTGGAACTGTGAACATTTTGAGGTATAACTACCCCGTGAGAAAAGAGCAGCTTCTGGCTATTTACTTTGCATTTTCTTGGGTGTGGCATGCTGTCGGTCCGAACTCTGACTTTCCCTGAACCAAACTTTCCTAAATTACTTCTGCATTTCATCGGCTGGTGAAGTTGCATATGCTAATAACTTACAGCTGAAGGGTTAGCTATTTTCTGACTATTGCAAGCTGTGCTTTAGCTCATTGAATCTAGGTTCTTATGAAATCTTGAATTGCAAATTGAAATTGCAATGTGTATTTTTTTTTTTCTCTCTCTCTCTCCCAGTTGTTGAATATGATGTATTATTGCTTTGTACTGTGACTTATATTGCGATTCTACCTGTATTAATATGAAATAACAAAAGTATTGATAATTCTGATGTGTTTTTGTGCATTGACCATTCATTTTAAAGTTTAGATAAAGGTATCTTGATGAATACTCTGAGTTTTGTTTTCTTTATATGAAAAATTGTTGACCTGATATGTTTTGACTATTGTTGTTAGACAGGCATTTCTTCATTTTAGGTCCTCATGAAGGAAATGCTTTCCGTCTCTAAATATCTGAGTCCCTATTAGCTCTTACAAAAAGATCTATCGGAGGACCTAATGAACTATGAGTGGTTGTAGAGTTTCTAAGGGCCCAGACTCTTGGTTATAGTAAATAGTTATGTTTATGCTATATTGGATATTTACTAAAATCATCACCGCTTCCGCTGGATCACCTCCATGCCCAAAACATGGCAGTCACACAGGTTTATAGTTTCCGGAAATTCGGTCAGGTGTCTGGCTATCTGTAGCACAGAGGATCCAGTTCAAGGCACTCTGCCTGGCCCATGGAATCTTGCGTGGCCTTGGGCCTTTGTGTATTCAAGCTACACATTGTTGGCACATCCCTCTCTGGTCCAATAAATGATTTGACTGAGCCAACTTTAGCAGATAGTCTTTTTCAGTTCTGGTTTCTGGGATCTGGAACCAGCTGCCCACCTCCATCCATCTGACTGGAAACCATACATCTTTTCATCAGGCCGCTAGTGCGCATTTGTTTAGTTGGCATTTACTTCCCTTGGGTGACCTTAGGGCAGAGAAGTCCTAGCACTACTGTGCCTTTCAATGAACATCGCACTGATAAACACCTCACTCAATTAAGAAAGATTGTGCCAAAAGTTACAGTGAGCCATTGAAGGCAAAATCTATTAAAGTAGTCTGTTAACACAGAGGCATTCTATAGTGAGTCGGATGCCATTTTGTCAAGTGCCTGATTCACTGGGCAGAATTAGCCTTGTTTATTTATAGGCCTTTTAAAGGTTCTCAGGCTGTGACATCCCCTTAACAGCTATTTTCTCATCAGAAAGATGGCACACATCGGTCAACTTTGAGAACCCTGTCTCCCGACAAAACCTTAGATTTTGTAGATGAAAAATGGCTGACTGGTAAGAGAGCTGCCCTTGAGAGCCTTGAGCATATTAATTCACTTAATTGTGAAGAACATAACTGATTTGAACTCCTTAGGAACTTGCCTACGACCTTCCTAGATACTAGCCTGTTCTTGACATATGTAAATGTGCGAAGAGCCAGGTACAGAGTGGATACAGCAGGTGACTGTGAGCTGTCTGTGACTTCCCTGGATGTCAATCAGTCTGCTTATAATACAAACTTGAGTTATTGACCACTATGTTTGCAGAGCGAATGTGCATCTCAAATGAATTAAGTGTAAATTATAGTTTTTTTCAGCCTGAAAAGCAATAATCTTTTTCTTTAATAATGTGGATAAGAAATCATGTGCTGAAGAGGAAGAGCCTAATATTATAAGGTATTCTTGTACAAAATAGTACCCACAAGTGGTGAGGCGATAGGTTGACAATGACAGCTATCACACGGCACAGACAATACGTCTGTCACACACAAAGGAATGCAACCCATATTGTCACTTCCATGTGGGATACAGCAGTGTAGTCCAATCCAGTCTTTTTCAAGGCTCCCTGGTCCAGAGTGAATTCATAGAGATGATAAGACTGAGGGCCTAATTATGAGTACGGCGGTCCTGGGTCTGACCGTCGCCATTGCGTCCTGCCCGATTACTATGGTGGTGGTGGGACCACCACATGACCACCGTTATCGCCAGGATCTTGGAACCCGCGCCAGTGAGAAAAGCAGACGGGAATCGCGGCGGTGTTGATGCAGATTACGACTTGCCTTTCCACCAAGCATTTAATGCTTGGCGGAAAGGCATGTAAAGGGACCCCCAAGAGGGCACCCGGGCAAATCTGCCCATGGCGGTGCATGCAGGGGACACATGATGTGCCCCCTCAAAAGTGCACGGTCGTGCGTGTACTGTGTGGCATGCATAACGTGGTGCATGCCACATTGTGCACTGACGTGCTGGAGGCGCTGTCATGTTGGCAGTATGCCTTTTAGGCTCTCCTATGAGCCAAAGGTTCATGCCGCCGTGACACCGCTGCCGCACCGCCAGCCCTGGATTCCTATCGTAGTCCTACAGGTAAACCGCCAAACTTGTAATAAGGCCCTAAATGTTACTGTTTTGTTTTTTATAACCAAATTTGTATTTCTTTTCATAAATTTAGGGCACCAACTTCAATGATCATGTGCATCCTTGAACTACAATGAGGAATACATTTGTGAAGCAAGGCCTACTGAATCTCAGATAATCCCAAGAAAGACTATAAACCCCCCCTGATACGGTTAATGGCCAAACTATGGGACAGAGCGGTGAAAATGGTAATCAGGAGGTAGCCCTTTGCACCGGAGGCTGACGTTTGGGCCATACCACAGTTTGCCAAGATAGAGCAGACAATGACAGTCGCTAAATGGAAGGAGGGCGGCTGCCTTATGTTGGCAGACTTATACCCTGAAGGGAGGTTTATAACCTACCAAGATGCAGTCGATGCATGTGAGTTAGGGGAAGGACACTTCTTGCAATATGCGAAAATTGCTGCTACGGCTTGACAACTGTGGCTGTCCTTCCCAGAGGCTCCGGCACACTCACTTACATTAATCACCATGATCTCTATGGCGGGAGGGCGTAAAATAGTAACCCATTTGTACAGAGCATTGAGGGAATACAGACAAGGCAAGCCCCTTAAGATAGAAGAAAGGTGGCAGGAGATTAGCGAACATCCACTGGCGCCATCAGATTGGAAGAAAATTCATGAGGGAGTCCTTAAGGTGTCGATAAGTGCTAGATTCAAGCTAATACAGTATAATATAGTGCATATGGCGTATCTTTCCCCCAGACAACTACATATGATCAATACAACATGCGATCCACAATGTCCTAGATGCCGGTGCCCACAGGCCAATTTTGTGCATATGGTCTGGCAATGCCTCCACATACAGGAATATTGGACGAAAGTACTGGATCAACCCAATACAGTGACAGGGTGGAAGATAGCTCTGGAGGTGCGGACATGCCTTTTGGGACTGATACCTAGTAAGCCTAAGCATAAAACAACTAGATGCTTTCTGATACTAGGACTCACAATAGCCAAGAGACGAATAGCAATACATTGGTTGACTCCACAAGGCCCCTCCATTGATAAATGGAAGTCAGACCTAAGGGAATGGGTGACGGCAGAAGAGGAACACATGCGGAACACTAGGCAAGATGATAAACTACCAGAAATGCTGCTGGCCTGGGGGACGATGATCCAGGAGATAGCTGCTGTACCCCAGTCCTCACAACTAGACCCACGAGAGGGAGAGCAAAATGATATAGAAGACTCACAAAGACAGGAAGGGCAAGCTAGAGACACGCAAGTTGACTCCTGAAAAGAGAAAAGTTAATTAACATACACCTAACATTAAATGCCGAAGCTGGTGGGGGGTGGGGGATGGCAGGTTTTGTTAAAGTTAAGATCTCCATGTTCGGAGCACAGAGAAAAAGTGGATTAGTCGTTATATTGAACTGATTGTTATATTGTATCAGATGATAGGATGTATCAAATATCCAATATATATTTTTTAACCACTGAGATTTATGTGATAAAATAATACAGAAATTATCAAAAAAAGAAAGACTCTAAAGTGTTAAACTTAATCTTACAAGAAAGCAGAAACTAGGTGCATTGAGTAATCTAGACATTAACCGGTCATTGATCACAGAAAAGGTTTTAAATAGCTAGTCAGAAATGTCTTTATGAGCATACAGGGTGCCCACTGTGACGCACTTGGAAAAATGAAAAGTTTTATTATTGAGTTTGCTTTCTATGCTGAGGTATTGCACATATAACTTTCATACACGTTCAAAGCCTCCCAATAGCACGTAGCACCAAATTCCTGGTATCTGTGTATTTTGGACACAGCTCTAAACGGTAATGTTGCTGAGCTTCAAGATACTTTTCTGCTGGCTGTCTCAGTAAGAGATCAATCTGGTTGCACTGCCAAGTTCTCTCATACATTTTCCAATTTACAGGTTTGGTACTGTTAGACCTGTCAGTCTTAGGGTTGTCTTTCCCCAAACCTTTTGCCTACTCACCTCCAATTTTTGCTGAAATTTGTTTTTATTGGCCTTAGGAGTCTGTGCACTTTACCGCTGCTAACTAGTGCTTAAGTGCCTGTGCTCACTCCCCTAAACATGGTTTGATTGGCATACACCTAATTGGCATATTTTATTTACTTATAAGTCACTTGCAGAGGGTATACCATATACCCAGGGCATGTAAATGAAATGCTACCAGTGAGCCTGTAACACTTATTGTTCCACCCACTTAGGTAGCCCTCTAAAACATGTCCCAGGCCTGCCATTGCAGCCTGAATGCAGTATTACAATGCCATGTCGACTTGGCATTTAAACCCCTTGGCCAAACCTTAAGCTCTCCTTTTATTACATGCACTACCCCTAGGTAGGCCCTAGGCAGCCCATAGGGCAGGGTGCTGTGTAATTAAAAGGTTGGACATGTACTTTTAAGTTTTACATGTCCTGGTAGTGAAACACTCATCGATTCCTTTTTCACTACTGTGAGGCCTACCCCTCCCAGAGGATAACATTGGGAATTCATTATTACATTTAATAAGATGTGATTCCAAATTGGAAGCAGGTAGATTTTGTCATGTTTGGTAACTATAAAATTGTAATGATAAACCCTCTTTAATGGTAAAGTCATATTTTTCATTACAATTTTGCAAATGCCACTTTTAGAAAGTTAGTTTTTATTATAGCGGTTTTACTCAAAATGCTTAACATTATAACCTACAAAGATAATGTTTAGTGTAGCAACAGTGTGGTTAAGTCTGGTTGTAGCTGGCATTCAACAAATGATCCCTCTGATGAACTTTAAACATAGATATTGAAAATTGCAGATATTACTGAAACCGGAAGTTGCTTCAGAAGCCAAGGTGTTAACAGGATGAGAGCCGAGAAAGGCAAGGTGTGACAAACAGACAACAAGAAGCAGAATGTAAAGTGTGGCTAAGAACATATGGAGAAACCAGGGAACAAAGAAAAGGAGAAATTAGATGATAATAGCAATTAAAGACAAAGCTAAGAAACTAAACAAGCACTACACTCTTTCTTTTAATAAGCAATGTTTGAACCACATTCTTGAAGAGAAACAGACACATTTTTGAAGAGAAAAAGAAAAAGAAGAAAGGGGAAAAAGGTTGTGGGAAGAAAAGACCATGTGCATAAATCATTGCAAATAGAAAAGCAGTGTATAGAGAAAAAGAAAGGGAACTAGAAATTAATTTTACAGAACCCTGAAGTAAAGTGGGTCAAATGTGAAAGAAGTATACTTCCATGAAACTGAAAAGAAATAATGAGAAATGTAAGATGAGAACCAGGAAAGAGCAGAGCCCCTAATGCACAAAGATGAAGGAACAGATAGAGCAGTAAAGTGATCTATTGTATCAAAAGCAGCAGAAGTGTCAAGATGTATAAGAACAAGAGATTGTTTATTGTGTCCTGAACGAAGACGAAAATTAAAGTTAGAGGGGGCTATTCACAAAGGTAACCTACACTTGTGAGTAATTTATGCAAGTAATTTACTGTTACAATGTATGTAGGGACTTGAAATAAAACACTAATAGGAAATAATGTTAAACTAAATTGAATTATTTAAAATTGTTAAAATGGAATATTTCCACATTTTATAAATAAAACATATTATTTCATTTTAAAGTTTTTTTAACAACCTTTTCGAGTTTATAAATTTATGGAAGAATATTTTTTATTAAAAAAATGAATATAGTTAGAAAATATAATAAATATAATCAGGGTTGTTCACTAGCAAGTTACACATGTAGGATTACTCTTACACTTTTGAGTAACTTTACGCCAAGTGTAAGGTTACTAAAAAGCATAGACGTACACACCTCCACCCCCTGGAATAGGGGGTGGATCCAAATTTACAAGTGTAGTGCCCCTTCCAAAAAGAAATAGTGGTAAGTCTGACACCACACCAGCCAACCACTGACACAGCAGCAGCTCCCTTAGAAAATAAAGGAGGTAGGGACTTAAAATAAAACTCCATCGGAAATATTGTTAAATTAAATTATTTAAAATAGTTAGAAATATAAATAAGTATAATTTAATGTTAACAAAACAAAAATAAATCTTAATCAATTTGAAAATATTATAGCAAACATTTTTGAATTTACACATTAATAAAAAAAATGTTTATTAAACTACTTTTAATTTATACTATACATCATGTATAATAATTATTAATGCATATTTTGTTTTACTTTAGGTGGGAATGTTTTTTATAATTTAAACTTTGGAAAAATAATTTATATTTAATTTATTACATTGAGTCAATCAAAGATTTAATTCAAAAGTAAGTTAATTGTGCTGCAACATTTTATTATTTTGTTTTGCATTTAAAAGAAATATAGAAAATTAATTTACTTTAATATTTAAAAAAATAAATATTTTGACTAATTTGTTATAAGATTTCATAAACTTTTTTAGTTTTCCCTATACTTTACCAGATGGAGAGTTCCACCCCGACTGTAGAGTCTTGATATGGTAAAGTATAGGGAAAAGTTAAAAAGCTTATTTAACAAAAAGAATAGTAAAAAAAAATTGTTACATATTAATGTAAAATAATTTATATATTTATTAAATAAGGAAAAGGAAACAAATACTACAACACAATTATCTTAATTTTAAATTAAATATTTAACTAATTTAAATATGATAAGTTAAATAAAAATTATTCATCTGGTGTTTTATGTTATCAGTGTTTTTATTGCACGCTGATCACCCGTGAGGGTGTCTACGTGCTGTGTAGCTGGTGTGTGAGGCCAGCCCATGAGTGCTTACTCATAAAGCCAGATCTTCTGCTTCTTGAGAAAGTCAAGAAGAGAGGAGGAGGTTCTGATGTGTTGTGAGAGGTCATTCTAGGCTTTAAGAGCCAGGTCTGAGAAGGCACAGCCCCCTGCTCTGCCTTTTGTGTGGGAGTGGAGTGTATTCTAGTGAAAGACCAGCAGAGCGGATGTGTCTGAAAAGCTGGTGGAAATTATTGCAGCTAGCCAGGTGGGCAGGGCCTGTGTTGTGGAGTGCTTTGTAGGTGTGTGTGAGGAGTTTGAACAGGACATGCTTGCCTACTGGGAGCCAGTGGAGTTCCCTAAAGTGCGTGGTGTGATGTGGGCTCAGCATGGGGGGTTGAAGGCTATTCTGGCTGTTGAGTTTTGGATGGTTTGAAGTCTTCTTGTAAGTTGGATGGTTTATACCTGTGTACAATGCTGAGTAGGGAAGGAGGGAATTGGTCGGAAGTTGGCTAGTTTGGTCAGGCCGGTCAAGCGTTTCTTTAGGAGGGTGTTGACGGCTGCGTGTTTCCATAGTTCCGGAAAGGTGGCTGTACTGATGGAAGTGTTGAGGATGGGGGTGAGAGCCTCACTGGTTCGGATTGTTCCTTTGTCAAAGGTGTGATTGGGGAAGTGTTACGCCAGGGACCAGAAGTGTATGTTGTTCATGATTGTTTTGATTTCCTTTGTGCTAATGATGCCCCGTGTGGTGATTGTTTTGTCTTTGTTCATCACTGGGAGACTTTTGGAGAGGGTCAGGTGGTCCGGTTTTGTGGGCAAAGTTGCTATATATGGTTGTAATCCTGCTGCAAAAGAAGTTTAAGAGTTCATTACACAGATCTTGTAATGGACTGATCTTGCCGGTGGCAGCTGTTGGTGTGGTGAATTCCTTGATGATTGTGAAGATTACTTTGCTGCTGGTGTTTATTCGTTTGATTAGGACCTTCCTGTTAGTTTCTCAGAATAGTTGGTAGTACCTTCTCTGACATCTTTGAAAGCACCTTTTTCCACTTTCCCTTTGCTGGTTCTCATTTCCGTTCCAGTTGTTTACAATGTTGCTTGGTCATTCTGAGGTCCTCGGTGTACCAGATGGCTTGTGTTCTAGTTTATGCTGTGTGGCTCCATTTCTTGGGGGCCAGAGTGGCGGCATAGTTTGTAATCCACTTGTTGATGTTTTGGATGTCGCGTGCCAGATGGTCAGTGGCTTCCGGTTTGTTCTTTTGGAGGGCGGTAGTCCAATTTGCCTCTGTTAGGTTGTTCCTGCCCACTGTGGGCCCTTGCTGGGCCCGCTGTGGGCGTTCTCTAGGGATGGGTGGAAATTCATGGAATTTGACTCCATGGAATTCCGCAGAGTTACATAAAAACTCCACAAGATTCCGCAGAGTTCCGTCAACGGGCAGAAAGAGGCACATCGCGCTGCTCGTACTGTGTAGCTCTGGAAGCGCGTTACACGCTGTAAAATCAGCAGAAACAGCACCACATGGCATGCCAGAGGACGCATCTACTAGAGTTGATTTTGTTGCCGTTCAAGTAGATTTTCTACTTAAGTGGCAGCCTTCTGAATACAAATGGTCACGACCACCCACGTTAGAAACATCTCCTCGATTGTCCTACTAGCAACCGGAAACTGTGCTATGGGATGCCAAGTCTCACTCGTGCTTGGCAACTTACCATTCTGGAGCCACACACAAGAAAAAATGTCACCACACGGTGATTAGTGGAATTTGGCCAGAACTCCAAAATTCTGCCAATTCCGCAGGTGGAACGGAATATTTTTCCCACCCCTAGTGTTCTTCTGTATTGATTGATCTTGCTCTGAAATTTATATTAAAACATAAATTCCCTCCTAAAGTTAAAGAAATAGTTTTTATTTAATGTAATAACTATTAAAAGTGATGTGTTTAATGAATGAAAAGTAACTTAATTATATTTGAATAAAAATCAATGTTACATTAATTGATAAATAAAAAAATGCTGTTAAAATATTTTATAATTTATAATTAATATGTTTCACCTTGAGGTTTTTTAACATTAATTTTTATATAACTTTATATTTATTGAAAGTTAAGAATACTTCCTATGGAGTATTCATTTTAAGTCCTTAACTCCATTATTTTTTACAGGAGGGTTTTGTAGTACCAGTGGATGACCGTTTGTGGTGCTGGACTTCTCCAGGCTGAGATGTATTGATTTGCTACTGTTTTGGGTCGCTTTTATGCTGCAGTAACTTTAGAAGTGTAATTTGTGAATAGCAATGAGCTTACTCTTTTGTGGGTGGGTGCATGTCCCTCCCCACATCCCTCCCTAAACCCCCTCCTATTAAGGGGTCGATTCCGATTCGGGCCGGAAACTTCTCCGACCGAGCCGGACCCGGAGAGATTTCCGACCGAATCGGACCCGTGCAGTCCGACCGAACGAGTACGATGCGTCCGTATGTTATCGGACTCGAGTCGGTCGGACTCCCATTGATGTCAATGGGAGCCGGTCGTACAACGCGTACGCGGGCTCCCATTGACTCAATGGGTGCGAGTCGGACAAGGGCGCCCCCTACAGCGGGTACGCGGCGAAGCGATTCGCGCCGTACACGCACAGGTAGGGGGACCCATAGCTCCCCTGTGTGCGACTCGCGCGGCTACGCGTACAGGGGGTCCGACACGGACCCCCAAAGTACGGCTCCGACAGCTCTTACGAGCCGGAGTGCGCGGCTCGGTCGGACTGCTCGCGGCGCGCATCGTACTTACCCGGCCGGGAAACGTCTCCATTGCGCGGTGCGAGTCGAGTCCGAGCGAGTCGGTCGGAGCGGTTCGAGCCGGGAGCGAAGTCGGTCGGAGCGGTCGGGACGCCCGGACGAGTCGGTCGGCGATTTCGCATCGTACTCGCTCGGCCGGACCCGCGTACGGTTCGGTCGGGAAACAGGGCTCCGAATCGGATCCGGTAAAGCCAAATCCGATTCGGAGCCCTACCGGCCGAGATCGGAATCGGCCCCTAAGTAGTAAGTATTCTCCTTTTACCTGCCACTCTCCTGGCCCCTCCCATATTTTCTTCTATGTCGTAAACATACATGTGTGAGGATCACCCCGTAGAAAATATAGGAGAGATGGAGTTGGAGATTTACACTCATAGGTTTGTGGATATCATTTTGTTCCTAGCAATACTATTGTAGTACTACTAAATATACTACAAAATACAATTTTATGTATAGGCCTCAGAGAGTAGAGCATACCTCACAGATTTGTGGGCCCCAAATTTAGACTTCACAGATGAAGCAGAACGAATCACTACTCCTAGATATGGAGTCAGGTGCAGTTCCATGCTGTCCTAGGTGGTCTCGTGGTCAGCAAGGCAACTCTTCAGCTGTAAAGGTGGGTTGACCTCAAAGATTTTCAGTGAAGTTGTTTATAGATTGGCACCACATAGAGGGATCACTAAACCTAATTTTTTAAGATTTCAACCCCATGATGTGTCCAATGGAAACATTCTTAACATGAAGATTAGTCACTCTTCCAACTGTAACATCCTTATAATTGGGTCATATCCTGTTGGGTTTGCCTTACTGTCATTTTAAACCACGGGTCCTATTTCTTCCTCAAAAATCCCTTGGTTACCTAGAAGCCAGTAAAGTTGCAATGCTGGCCTTCAATGTGGACACAGAACTAAGGGGCATATTAGCAAGAAGCTCGTTAAAATTATCGCCGTTTTAGCGGCAGGAAACTGCCGCTAAAGCGGCGATAATGGGCTTGATAATATGCGCTATAGAATTCCAATAGAAGCCCAGGTTAGATGTCCTGCACATCTAACCTGGGCTTCTATTGGAATTCTATAACGCATATTATTAAGCCCATTATCGCCGCTTTAGCAGCAGTTTCCTGCCGCTAAAACGGCGATAATTTTATCGCCGGTCTTGCTAATATGCCACTGACTCCGGTGACAATAGCTGCGCTCACCCTCCCACAGAGTAGGCAGCACATACAGAGAAAGGTTAAATGCCATATTAGTCCAAAGAAAAAAGAGCAAACCTCCAGGTTTCATAACTTGAACTCCACTAACTGAAATTGAAATACAACTCTGGTACAGTATGTTAGCTTTCAGAATTCAACTAAATCCCTCTGCCCTGGTCATTATTTTTAGTTCACATGTGAGAAACTTAATAAACGTACATGGTAGCACATAGGACCCATAGATCAAAGACAAACACAAAAAAGTGAATTGTTAAAGGCATTTGGGGGCATATTATCAACGGCCAGCGATAATTATCGCTGGCCGTGCTTAGCGATAGATTTCTTATCGCTGGCTATCTCTGGAAATTATCGCCCTGGTAGCGCGTTATTAACAACACGCTTCTCCAGGGCGATAAAAATTCCAGAGATAGCGAGGTTATCGCCGTTTTTCAGGGAACATCGCTGGTTTTCCAGCGATGTTCCCTGCAAAACGGCGATAACCTTGCTGATACGACCCTGTGGTCGTATCAGCACAATCCACCCCTATGTTAGGGATGGCTAAGTCGGGATAATAGCAGACGTTAGATTTTGGCGAAAACGGCCGCTTTCGCCAAAATCTAACGTCTGCTATCATCCTGTGGGTTGCCTTGTAAATATCGCGATGTGCACATCGGCGATATTTACAACGTAGCCCATCTGGGGTACGCCCAGTAACGCCCACCTTGCATCTCATTAGAGATGCAGGATGGGCGTTGGGGGAAAGGGCGATAGTGCAGGGATTCACGCGATAGTGTGACCTTGCTGATTAGGCGATAGAATTATCGCCGCTTTCCGTCCGAAAACGGACGCTAAAGCAGCGATAATTGACTATCGCCTGGTTGTTAATATGCCCCTGTGTTAGGTAGACGTCTTATCACAATACCATAAAGTTAAGAACCGAGCGTCGCTTGTCACGTGGGCAAAACAGAAAAAGTAGTCTTGCACTGAAGAAACGTATAATTAATTTTAAAAAAATGTAATAACATACTGGGGTGTAATATCAGTCGCAGTTCTTACTCGGCAATTAATGCGCGCTATTTCCCAATACCTTGAAATAAACATGTCTGGTCAAAATTTTCATCTGATTTACTTTAGTGATTAAACTGTCTTCTCAAAGAAGATTGCATTCTTGTGAATCTATGAAGTACAATCATAAAAAAAAATTAAGAGCATAATACATCCTGGCCCAGATTTACTAATCTGTCATGCAATGCTGTGCAGCAACCAACTTTGCTGCGTTGAGTTGTACAAAGGGGAAAACAGAATGCAGAGCTATATTGATTAAGACCGGTCTCCTGTTGTTGACATCTCATGTCCTGGCACTCTAATAGGGCTACTTTGTGCCATGCATATCCTCGCACCATCGTGGTTGAATGAGTGTGCGCTGTCTACAGGATTAGTATTGGCAGCATAGTCTTTCAACACAAATTCCTATTCCTAGACAAACTCAGAAGGTTCCCGTGTATTGGATGTGTGCTGTGCATTGCAACACATGTAATGCATCATTTTGTTTGAGCTATAGAGACTTTTCCACTTATCAATGACTCTTTCAAGCAGTTTTGATGCAAAGCTCAGTCTGAGTAGATCAGGTTTTGCATCAAAACCTGTGTGTGTTTCTGCTGATCCTCCCCAATAGCTCCTCCTTGACACACATCGATGCAAAGTGGCGTAAAGCAACGCAAAGGCGTTTATGCACTTAGAAAAATAGCTCAAGACGACTTTTGTGCTGGATAATAAATGCCATGTGCCTCTTTGCATCCCTTCGCACTTGCACAAAACTTTAATAATCTGGGACCCTGTGTTTACTGAGGTACCAGAGCAATAAGATGCTACTGGGATCGAACTGCAACAGATGGAGTAGTTTGCTACTAATATCTTGGGGTCACATTCCTACCATTTGGACTCCCAGCGGTAAAACCAACTAACCCTCTGCACCTGACTCTATGAGGGCAGCAAAGCAGAGCTTTCCCTAGACACAGAGTAGGTCTAGATACTCAGAATGCAGTTTAACACAGTGCTGATCATCATTGTGCCCTGACCTTGTCCCAGCTGAATTACTGCAACAATCTGGACTTAGGGCCACATGTACAAACACTTCTGTTTGTGATTACCAAATAGAGAATTTTTGCGATTCCCAATGGGTCACAAATAGACCTACCTCCTGAACATTAACGGGGTAGGTCTCAGCTTGTGATCCATTCGGGATTGCAAAAATCACAGGGATGGTAACCTGCTGGAGCCAGCAGGCCACCTTGTCTGTCATTGCTTTTCAATAAAGCAATCTTTTTTTTAGGTTGAGCCTGGGCAGCGGATGCGCTGCATTATGAGGCATGCTGTATTGAGTTATGGAATAGAAGCTCAGCCCATTTCCTACCCATCTTTTCAATTGGCTCCTGTTACTGTCCTTTCTAAATTGTTGCTTTTGATTGATAAATAGGCTTAGTAGTCCCTCCTTGGTACCGCCTTGTCTGCATTTGTAACCTCCCTTAAGGACTGGACTTTTTACTTGTGTTGTTACACGGTCAGCTTAATCTAGTCTGTGAGCACTATTTTCTTTAATGATCTTCCACTATTCCACCCACCACGTCGCAGCACGCCGCCCGCTTTTACAATTTTAATAGTAATGGCTGCGGGTCCGCTTTAACTATAGGGGCCGCACTTATTTATTTATTTAATTTGCAGCTCGGTCCACTTTAACTATAGCAGACATGCTTATTTATTTATTTAATTTACAGCGCGGTCCGCTTTAACTATAGCGGACACTCTTAATTATTTATTTTATTCTCCAACGCGGTCCGCTTTAACTTTAGCGGCTACGCTACAGAACCTGTGTTTATTTATTTTTTAGTTTTGGGTGAAAGGGACCCATACTGCGCTTTCACTTTAATGTTGGCCGCACTCCTTTCTTTAGATGTTGATCACTGTAACCTGAATACGGCGAGCAGCGTCTAAAGAAAGGGCCCGGCCACCATTAAAGTGGTCTCGCATTTGCGAGAGTTTGCGCTATTGGCATTATAACCCTTTGGATGCTCATGACGGAATGGTTCCGTCATGAGCACCAGTTCTCCTGTGCTCATGACGGAACCATTCCGTCATGAGTACAGGCAAGGAAAATCCCTCTGCTGCAGACAGCAGAGGGATTTCCCTTTTTTTTCTTTTTGCCTTGGGAGGTGGGGAACAGCTTCCCCAACCTCCTGAGGCCTGTTAGGGGTTTTCATTGCAATGACGATCGCGCGCATGGCGCGCTGTCGTCATTACAAGGAAAACGAAACTGAAACTTAGTTTCAGTTTCACAGTTTTGGTGCTTGTGGGGCTATCTCAGCCCCCGAGCACAGAAACACATGGGAGAGGTATCGTTGGAAAGGGGAGAATCTCCCCTTTCCAGTGGTACCCTTCCCTAGTGGATCCCTGCTTGGCGTTCACCCCAGGAGGGCGATCCCCAAGCAGGGATCCACACACTAGCACAAGGGAGGGGGAAGCGGCCCCTTGGGCAAGGGCCTTTGCTCCCCCCATAGGTTTTTGCCAGAGACAGTCTTTCTGCCCCCCATGGAGAGCATATGGGGGCAGTAGCCCCTAATCTGCCCCCCGGGGGGGCAGAAAGCACCCTAGACAACAGGGATTATTTTTTTATTGGCCAGGGGTGGGGGCTGCCCAGAATGGGCATCCCAATGCCCCCACCCTACCCCCGCAAAGAAGGCAAAAGACTTTCTGCCCCCCCCCCAGGAGGCAGATGGAGGCAATAGCCCACTAGGCACAAGGGGTTTTTTGTTTTTTTTATACGTTCAAAATCTACAGTAAGGCACTTTGCAAAAAAAGGGTCAGTTTTCACTTTGAAAATGTGGTGTGTCCACGTTGCGTTTTGGGCCGTTTCCTGTCACGGGCACTAGGCCTACCCACACAAGTGAGGTACCATTTTTCTCGGAAGACTTTGAGGAATGCGGGGTGGGTGGATTTTTGTGGATCCACGCAGATTCCAGAACTTTCCACCACAGAAATGTGAGGAAAATGTGGTTTTTTTTACAAAGTTTGAGGTTTGCAAGGGATTTTGGGTAACAGAACCTGGTGAGAGCCAGACAAGTCACCCCATCCTGGCTTTCCCTGGGTGTCTAGTTTTCAAAAATGTATAGGTTTGCTAGGTTTCCCTAGGTGCCGGCAGAGCTAGGGTTCAAAATCTACAGCTAGGCACTTTGCAAAAAAAGGGTCAGTGTTCACTGTGAAAATGTGGTGTATCCACGTTGCGTTTTGGGCTGTTTCCTGTCACGGGCACTAGGCCTACCCACACAAGTGAGGTACCATTTTTCTCAGAAGACCTTGAGGAATGCGGGGTGGGTGGAATTTTGTGGATCCACACAGATTCCAGAACTTTCCACCACAGAAATATGAGGAAAATGTGGTTTTGTTGACAAAGTTTGAGGTTTGCAAGGGATTCTGGGTAACAGAACTTTGTGAGAGCCAGACAAGTCACCCCATCCTGGATTCCCCTGGGTGTCTAGTTTCCCCAGGTGCTGGCAGAGCTAGGGTTCAAAATCTACAGCTAGGCACTTTGCAAAAAAAGGGTCAGTTTTCACTGTGAAAATGTGGTGTGTCCACATTGCGTTTTGGGCCGTTTCCTGTCGCGGGCACTAGGCCTACCCACACAAGTGAGGTACCATTGTTCTCGGAAGTCTTTTGGGAATGGAGGGTGGGTGGAATTTTGTGCATCCACGCAGATTCCAGAACTTTCCACCACAGAAATGTGAGAAAAATGTGTTTTTGTTTACAAAGTTTGAGATTTGCAAGGAATTCTGGGTAACAGAACCTGGTGAGAGCCAGACAAGTCACCCATCCTGTATTCCCCAGGGTGTCTAGTTTTCGAAAATGTATAGGTTTGCTAGGTTTTCCTAGGTGCCGGCAGAGCTAGGGTTAAAAATCTACAGCTAGGCACTTTGCAGAAAAAGGGTCTGTTTTCACTGTGAAAATGTGGTGTGCCCACGTTGCTTTTTGGGCCGTTTCCTGCCGCGGCAACTAGGCCTACCCACACAAGTGAGGTACCATTTTTCTCGGAAGACTTTGGGGAATGCGTGGTGGGTGTAATTTTGTGGATCCATGCAGATTCCAGAACTTTCCACCACAGAAATGTGAGGAAAATGTGTTTTTTTTACAGAGTTTGAGGTTTGCAAGGGATTCTGGGTAACAGAACCTGGTGAGTGCCAGACAAGTCACCCCATCCTGGTTTCCCCTGGGTGTCTATTTTTTAAAAATGTATAGGTTTGCTAGGTTTCCCTAGGTGCCGGCAGAGCTAGGGTTCAAAATCTACAGCTACGCACTTTGCAAAAAAAGGGTCAGTTTTCACTATAAAAATGAAGTGTGCCCACGTTGCGTTTTGGGCCGTTTCCTGTTGCGGGCACTAGGCCTACCCACACAAGTGAGGTACCATTTTTATTGGGAGTCTTAGGGTAACACAGAATTGTAGAGCAACTGTTATTACCTATTGACTTTCGATGCATTTCTGCCTTCCAAATGAAAGACAATGTGTAAAAAAGAAGTCACTTTGAAAAATGTACTATAATTCTCATGCTAGTATGGGTACTCACAATTTCGGAAATGTGCAAATAGCTACTGTTTCTAAACTCTATATTTTGTTCCAATTTCAGAAATACATAGGTACCTTTCATCCCGATTTTTCACTATATATATTTTCCCAAATTAATTGCTATAAACCCGGTACATAATAAAAAACCATTGCAAGACGCTGCTCAGTTATTGGCTCTGGGTTCATCGGGTTCTAGGTGAACCTACAAGTCCTATATATCCCCACAACCAGAAAGGCCCAGCAGATGTAACGGTATATTGCTTTCAAACATCTGTCATAATTAGAAGAAGTTACAGGTGAAAACGTTGGCACAAATGGCTGTTTTTTTCAACTCATTTTCAATTTTTCCTATTTTCAACTGTTAGTTTCTATAAAGAAACCTTGAAGGATCTACACAAATGACCCCTTGCTGAATGCAGAACTTTGTCTACTTTTCTAAAATGTATAGCTTTCCAGGATCCATTATTGCTTTCATACCCATTTCTACCATTAACTGGAAGAAGGTTGAAAGCACACAAAAAAGCAAAAATAGGCTATGTCCCAGTAAAATGCCAAAACTGTGTAAAAAATGTTGGTTTTATGTCAAAAGTCTGTCAGTCCCTCAAAGCTGGGAATATTGTGATTTCATGCCCACAAACCCTTTGTTGATACCATTTGCAGGGAAAAACCAGATGCTTTCATTTGCAGCACTTTTTCCCCATTTAAAAAAAAAACCCAGAATTTAGCTGTATTTTGGCTAATTTCTGGGTCCCCTCCAGGGGAATCCACAAACCCTGGGTACCTTTAGAATCTCTGTGATGTTGGAAGAAATGGACGCAAATTTGGCATGGATACCTTATGTGGTCAAAAAGTTACAGGGGCTTAAGCGCAAACTACCCCAAATAGCCAAAAAAAGGCTTAGCACAGGGGGGGGAAAGGCCTAGCAGCGAAGGGGTTAAATGACAATGCCTTTTATATGTGTGTTGGTTTTAAAAACACACAAATAAAAGGCATTGTCATTTACAATGCCAATAGCTTAAACTCTTGCAAATGCGAGCCCTGTTGCATTGAAAATGTTTGTTTTTAAATGCAGCCCGTTTTCCATAAAGGAAAACAGGATGTATTAAAAAAAAAAAGGAGTTTTCTTTTCATTTTTTAAGAGTAGGCAGTGCTCCCATTGGGACCCCTTCCCATTTGCGAATGAGTTACCACCTACTTGAAGTAGGTGGTAAAATTCAAATGCTTTACAACTGTATTTCGGTCGCAAAACATTCACACATACTACTGTGATTTGGTATTAGGAAGGGACGTTCTAAACACCCCCCTTCCTAATACCAAATCGCAAACCAAATTGTAAACGGTTACTGAATCACAAATAGGGCTTTGTACATGTGAAAAAGCCTTTTCGCATTCACAAGCGGGCTGATTCTTCAAAATCGGTCCGTTTGTAACCACAGAAAGGCTTTGTACATGTGGCTGTTAGATCTTCCCAGCTATGGGGCATATTTACGTTCCCTGGCGCATCCCTGCATATCAGCAGGGATGCGCCAGGGAAAATGCGTCACGCAAGTTTACCCTTGCGCCACATCCGATGCGCCGCATTTACAATGCGGCGCATCGTGGCGCAAGGATAAGCAGATGCGTGACGCATCTGCCGGGCGGAAGGTTGGCGCAGTGCTGAAGCTGTGTCGCAAGCGCGACGCAACTCCAGCACTGTTCCAACCTTCCCTACCCCTAACATGGTGCGTCAATCCTTACGCCTGCTTGAAGCAGGCGTAAGGATTTGACGCACCAGCGTCGGAAAAGTGACTGCGTGAAATCTTGTCGATTTCACTACATCACTTTTCCGAGGCGTTCCTGCGCCGGAACGCCCCCCCCTGCGCTGGTACGCCCACATGAAACCTGACCCAGGTTTCATGTGGCACAGGGGTTTACTACGTGACGCATCTCCCTAGATGCGTCACGTTGTAAATATAGCGCAACGCGGCGCATGAGTTATGCGTCGCCGCTGCGCCACATGCGTGACGCAACGGCGGCGTAAAAGTGGCGCAAGGGGCTTGTAAATATGCCCCTATGTGCTTAACAAACCACAATATGTTCAAAAATTGGCACTGTGCACTACTTGCAAGTTGCGAAAATTTGATCATATTTCGGAGGCTCAGCGAGCCCTTCATTGGCAACCGATTAAGCAAATAGTGCAATTTAAGGCCCTCTGGCTTGCTCACGAGATTTTCTATGGTTTAGAAAATTCTGAATTAAAGAACATTCTCTTGCTGCGTCCACTCTCTTCTAGGGTTGCTCTATGAGATTGTCACTCCTTTTTCTATTCAGTGTGGATGGGGTTAAAAAGCACACCTTGGCAGCTGCTCCTTTTCTACTTCACGCTCAAACTCTGGGAATGGAACCCTTCAATTGAGGATCTGAAAACTGGATAACAATTTGGGGGCATATTATCAAGAACGGCGTTAACATTATCGCCGCTTTAGCGGCAGAAAACTGCCGCTAAAGCGGCGATAATGGGCTTGATAATATGCTCTGGAGAATTTCAATAGAAGCCCATGTTCACACCAGAACATGGGCTTCTATTGGAATTCTCAAGGGCATATTATCAAGCCCATTATCACCGCTTTAGCGGCAGTTTTCTGCCGCTAAACCGGCGATAATTTTTAACGCCGTTCTTGATAATATGCCCCTTGGCTCTTAGGGCCTGATTTAGATCTTGGCGGATGGGATACTCCGCACAAACTTGAGGGATATCCTATCCGCTGTATTACAAGTGCCATAGGAATATAATGCACTTGTAATATGGCGGACGGGGTATCTGTCACGTTTGTGACGGAGAGTATCACATCTACCTAGATCTAAATCAGGCCCTTAGACTACATAGAAATCTTTTTTTATTTCTGGAAACTTCTGTCTTCTCGTGTTTGTTCTTTTGTAGCTTTCTGTTCTGTTTTTCAGAGCCAAGGGATAGTGTGCTTTATAAGTAAAATAATGAAAATAAAAAGCAAAATAGCCCTCAATAACTAAATATTTTATAAAAGAGAAGTACAATACACATAACACAAAATACTCTAAAAAAACACAAAACTATCTAGCTTCCTGGTTAGAGATCTGATCCCACATGCTATTATAGTACTTATATTATAGTACTTACAGGCTAAGCATTATATTTGCATTTAACGCTGGAGTCTATGGCAAAGGTTAATATATGGAAGTGTTAGCACTCACCGGCACAGCTTCACAAGCACAGAGCCCAGGTTCGAGGACTGATGACCATGTGATTTAATGGGGAAGTAGGAGAAAAAGTGTCCCCCCTTCATATCTTTAGATTCAGGATAAGTCCTTCCGCAAGGGATGCAACCAATTAGAAGGTGCCTGATTACAAGTCAGGCAGTTGAAAATGATGCATACTCACATGCATTTACATCCCTCTACTTGATTACGACTGGTTAGGTTAATCTGCAACGGGGTTAACCGGATTTACTGCTCAGAGCAGGTAGTAAAGGTAGGCAAAGGAAACAGACAGAAGAGGTCAGGAAAATCTACCTAACATGGTAATTCCACATTCCGTGGGGTTTTACTCAGAACACTTTCTGGCATCTTGACACCCTCTACATCAGGAGATGTAGCAGCTGCTAACTGCTCAAGAGCAAGGAGAAATAAGTATGGCTAGAGCGGTCAGCTCTGCCTCCTTTTGTGGTGTGACAGAAAACCACTACAGTTGACTTTAATTGTGCAGAGCCACTTCGCTTTATTACTAAAACTAGGTCCAATCCAGCTCTTTCCATGATGCAAAACAAGTAAGCCCATTTTTTTTAAAAAGCGCCTCTTTATAATGTTGCTAGAAGAGCACGCTGCTAGAAATCCCACCTGTGAGGCATGTAGCAGGCCACGAATTGCTAATCTCAGCTTGTTGCCCAGTTCCTTGGCTAGGATTTTAATGTATGTAGGGGCAGATTTACGAGGAAAGTGACTCAGCGCCTGCTGCAAGCCATTTGGCTGTGCCGCACTAAGTCACTTTCAAAACACAGGGATGCAACATATTTACAACGATATGTCGCATCTCTGTGCTTCCCCCTGCGCTGGCGCACAAACTGCTGCCATGCGCCGGCGCAGGCATTCTTGCACCATGGTGCAAGGATGCCTGCGTCGTGGGGAGATTGTTTTTGTGCAGGAAGGCTTCCCTTCCTGCACAAAAACAATCTGAATTGCCGTTTTTCAACTTCTCTGTGTGCTGCATTAGCACACATAGAAGTTGAAAAAACGTCAATGTTTCAATGATTGTTTATGTGCAGGAAGGGACACCTTCCTGTACATAAATAATCATTAGAGGTGATTTCCTCTTTCTATGTGTGCTGCAGAATGCAGCACGCATAGAAAGAGGAAAAAAAACGAGGAGAAATGAGAACACATTTCTCCTTGTTGCGCCTCCCTACGCCTCCCCTGGGGAGGCGTTGCATTCACACACATTTCCAGATTTACGATTCCTCGTAAATCTGGAAATGCGTCTGGTTTCATGGGTGTTCCGTGGGAACACCCACAGCAACATCCATGGAACACCACTTTCACGCAAAGTGCTGCATGCAAAGGGGCCAGGGTGGCTTTTCCTGTCCTTGTAAATATGGAGCAGTAAAATGCGCCACCGATACGTCACAAAAAGTGACGCACCGGTGGCGCAAGGGGCTTGTAAATCTGCCCTGTAGTAGTTAAGAAAATGAGTCAATAACTTGAGCATAGGAAGGGAGTTCTTCCCTTATTTGCATACAAGAGTCCACAGAAGACCAACAGAGTCGTTGGGGTCTTTAAACAATGATTTCAGTGCTGAGGGCATTTTAGTTTTGTTTAGCTTATAAAATTCTATTTGAAACCCATCTTCCTGGGGTGATTAGATCTCATTCTCTATTCTTTCTCCCTCCAAACTGTCACTTATTGATTGCGACACAGTAGGCAAATGAATTCACGCCAGGAACTAACCCTGAAATGTTTTAGTGACTTGTCTTTCTGCGTCATACAGTCTCTTAAAATATAAACAAGGGTGTTTGTGATATCTAACAGGTATGCCAGCAGATCCTCATTAATGTTCCTTACAGTAGGAATGACCAAATCGCAATTATATTAAATATGCTTAGTTGATACAAATCATTGCATATTAAAAAGGAACACAATAAAAAAGATTTGTTTTAAAATTACTATAAAAATACATCTTAAAACTGGAGGTATTATGATGCTAACGACAATATTACTCATAAAACATGAAGCACATTTAGACAAGTTTTATGAAGCACTCAACAAGGTGTATTGACATTAAAGCGAAGCCGACTGCAATTTACACGGGGGCTTAAGGTTCGTTTAGTTTGTTCTTTGTTGCAGTTTGTTTATGACTTGTCTCAGAAATTTGATCGTCTGCAGATTGAGGGCCTCATTTCCAACATTTTGGCGCAGGGCAGCGCCGCAAGGCTTCTTGCTGCTCTGCCCTGCGTCAAAAGAAAAGGGCAGGAATGCAGGGTATCTATGAGATGCGGTGCATTCCTATCCCCTTTCACTGCCCTGGCGCACAAATGGATGCCTCGCGCTAATGCAGGCACCCTCGCCCCATGGTGCAAGGGAGTCTTGTTTGTAGGAATTATTGTTTTTGTGCAGGAAGGGACACCTTTGTGCACAAAAACAATCAATGGAGGTGTTTTCCTCTTTCTAGGTGTGTTGCAGAATGCAACACAAATAGATAGAGGAACAAATGAGGGCAAATAAAGTTATTTCTCCTCGTTATTCCACCCCTGGGGAGGCACACGGTTTTGACGCAGTCCCAGATTTACGCTATATTGTAAATCTGGTAACGTGTCAAAATCTATGGGCGTTGTGTGGTAACACCCACCGCAACGCCCATGGCACGCCTCTCTGGCGCAGTGTGAGGCAATGCAGTGGCTTGTGCTGTGTTGCCTTACACCACATCTACGAGGCCATGACATGCCATGCAGGGTGGCGTTGCGTGGCCTCGTAGATATGAGTCAGCACTCTGCGCTGCCCAAGAGTCAAAAAAAGTGATGCTCCAGCAGAACACAGGCAGTCGCGTGAAGGGGATGGATTCAGTTAAGAACCAAGAGGCTGGAATCAGTTAAACTAGGCAAGGAACAGATGCCTCTTGGACCATAGATTCTGCAAAATGTTTACAACCCCAGATTATTTTTTATCTGCGGGTGAAGTTTCTTAGTTTGCTTCATTTGATACATTTGAATTGTCAGTACCACATATTAGAGCCCATCTCTTTGCGAACACCAAAACTCCCAGTGTGCATTTAACAGTGTCGTTATTTTACTTGTTTGTGCTTTTGTTTTCGTTTTGGCAGTTGTAACAGAGTTATACAATCTTTACACAAAACAGTGTACAAATAAATCTATACACAGTTGCACGGGAACAAAACATATAAAACATAAAATTCCTTCATCTTATACATGATCAATTGAACAGTCCTACTGTAATCGTGAGGTATTGGGTCTCTAGACCTCTATACAAACATATTTCTAACACTTCAACAAGGGGAATCCCTTAGCCTCTGTGTGGGGGGTGCCGACGCGTTTCGACCTTCGTGTGGGGACCGAGAGGATTTTCAGAAGGTCTTCCTCAGGGCTGGGAGATTCGGTGTAGGACTTTAGTGCGTGTCATCAGTTTATCTGGAGCTGGATTCTTGTTCTTGGGCATATGAGACCTCTTTGGGATCAGTGGGCTTCTCTTCTTTTGCGTTGTCAGAATTCTTCTTAAAACGTGTGGATCCGGTTTTCTTCTTTGTCCTTTAGTTTGTCTCTGCTTCTTCGCGTCGTCCCTTTTGCTGACAGCATTCTAATATGTGGTACTGACAATTCAAATATATCAAATGAAGCAAACTAAGAAACTTCACCCGCAGATAAAAAATAATCTGGGGTTGTAAACATTTTGCAGAATCTATGGTCCAAGAGGCATCTATTCCTTGCCCAGCAGAACACAGGGCTTGTAAATAAGCCCCTTAGTCTTATATTGCGCCCATTAAAACAAGCAATAACTGCTTGTCGACAAGTCCTCACTCCCAGTATGTTAAAAGATTGAAGTAAAAATTTTTGGCGCTCTGTTAAGAAAGTTGGGCAGGTGAAAATAATGAGCGTAATTGTTTCTTTTCTTTTTTCTTGAGCTTGGTTGCAGCCCTCTACAGGATTTGTTAATTCTTTTTGCAAGCCATTTCAGGCAAAGGTGCAAAGTTGGAAAATCTCCCAGGCGCAAACTCATTTATTCCATTTATTTATAAAATGGATAGGTGTGGTGCTAAAGTCTTATAGGACTGGATGGTGATCCAAGAGTGAGCGCGCTTTGGGAAGATGTTTTCGTCCTCCAATAGCGAGAGCTCAAATGTAATTTTATTAACACATTTCCTGAAGACTTGAAATAAGACTGGGAGCTCCCACAATTAGTTTATTTGTAAGGACTCTATACAGGACCATAGATAGTCACGGTGCGGGCCCAAGTTTGTAGACAATTCAGTGCAGAGCCTTTGATCATGAATCTTCCTTAGCTGCTCTCAGTTTGTGGCAGAATATGAAAAAGGCTCCCTGTTTTGTATATTTTTGCCTCACTAGACCAAGCTCCATCCTAATTTGTGCTGGCAAGGCATTCTCAGGTAGTTAGAAAAGCTGCCTTGAGGTGTTAAGGTTTAGCAACGGAAGCTATTCAGATTAACGCCTCAAAGTGCTTCGCAGCCATAGGCTATGGTGGGTAATAGCTTTGTTCTGGTGACCTTAAGTATGGGGTAAGCAAGTTGCCTCCGATCCTCTTCTGAAGGGATAGAAAAGCAGCTGTGAGAGACCCTGCATTCACTTTCAATTGTTACTTATGCCATAAAGAAGTATAATTTGGGTCAACTATCACTCCCAGGTACTTATAGGCGTACTCTTGAGTTAGTTTGTAGTTATATAAATACTAGGGTCCTGCATTTTATGTTTTTGCGAGGTTGATATCAAGATTATTTGCAAGAATATAGCTACTTAGTTTAACCAGAAGACTTTGTAGGACGACCTTAGTTCTGCTAAGAAGAACTATATCGTAAACATATAACATACTTGCTAATGGTTTCCCCCCTAGTTTGGGTGCATGAGCATTTGCCTGGTCCAGGATTTCTGTGAGGTCCGCCAGGAAGAGGTTGAACAGCACTGGGGTTAACACACATCCCTGCTTAAGGCCTGTTGTAGTTTGGATCTTACGGGAGACCCTAGTTCTGTCTCTTATTTTTATCCTCATACACGTATCAGTGTAGAGTTGTTGAATAGCCTTTAATAGCTTTTCTGAAATCCTGCAAGCTGCAAGTTTGGACCAGAGTTTTATCCTATCAACACTATCAAAAGCAGCCTTCAAATCCACAAATCAGACACACAAGGATCTTTTGAGTTTCTGAACTTTTTTTATTGTCAGTACTAATGCTGTCAAATTGGTCAGAATGCCATACCAGGGTGAAAGACAGTCTGGTTGTATAGAATTATCTTCCGATCTTCCACCCAACTATTCAAATCATGAAGTAAAAACCCACCATAATATTTGGCCTCAGTATCTAACAAAGCGATCAGGCAATATTTTGAGGGATCAATATTTTTTTCACCTTTAAAGATTGGCTCGATGACCGCACCAATCCAAGAATCTGGAATTTGATTGGAGATGAAACAGTAATTGTACAGTGGGGCTAGGTAGTTTGCCATTTCTCCAAACTTGATTTGAAGAGAGCATTGGGCAGGCCACTGGGCCCTGGAGCTCCATCTGAATTACTTTATTCCATGTGAGTCATTCATGTCCAGCACAGTGGGGGCATAGGCATGTCCTTGCGTGGATTTTTTTTCCTGGGTCTTTTTGGCTGATGTTATAGTGAGCAACTAAATACTGCGTCCAGACTGACTCACTGATGGTGGTGTTGTTAGCAGCGTGTGGACATCTTTCCAATTTGTTTACGGTCCCATAGAATTGGCTTAAATGCTTACTTTTTCAATCATGGAGTATTCTTGCCCACTGGCCTTCAGTGTGCACCTTCTTGGTCACCCAACTGGCTTTTTTATACCCACATCTCAGTTGTTTCAATTTCTCTAACTGTACTGTGTCAGCCTGTCTCTTTCAAACTGCCCTTTGTAGGCGGTTCATGTTGTTTTTTGCTGTTCTTATAGCTTGTGTAAACCATTCAGATTTTTGGTTCTTTGGGCCCTATAGAAATCCTTTATGGCGCAGAGGGTTCGGAAATTTGTTTAGCAGCATAGCGACAAGTGACTCCCAGTCTTGCATGGGGTGACTGCCTTGAGATATTAATTGAAGCGGTCAAGACGGCACTCTGGTCAATTATATCTTTTGAGATATGGCCTTTTCATTGCAGCCTTCTCAGTTTTTCCGTCGTGACTGGATTTTGGAGTGTTGCAACTTTTGGGTGCTGCAACTTTTGAGCATTGTTCTTAGGCTGATTAACTGGGGACATCGGTCACTTTCACGGCGTAACTTAATTCCAAAAAATGTTATCCGGTTGAATAGGCTTAGGGATGCCAATGTGTAGTCAATTGTGGAATTAGTCTTAATAGTAATTCTCGTTTTTGCTGATGGCTGGTCCTTTCGAAATCACCCATTTAATACCCTTAGGCCGAGGATGGACATACCAATTTTGCTATATCTGTTCTCCATGGGTTGAAGCTGATCCGGAATCTTCCAGATTGAGTCTTGTTCAACGATAAGTTCATCCCAGTTCTGATTGTGGAAACTATTTACATTAAAGTTGCCCTGATACTATGAATTAGGCAGAGGTGTGATCCTGCTTCAGGTCCATTATTATCAATTGCAGATTGGCCTCAACTGTGCCCTTCGGCTAATGATGGATTGACATAAATGTTTAAAATGACGAAAGGGTAGATTGTCTCCTTGGACCAGTCCTCCAGTTTAACCCCCAGGATCCAGGAATGAGACATGCCCATCTGAAAGGCCCTAGCCTTTAAGTCTTGTGAGATATAAATAGACAAGCCTCCATTTGGTCGGCCCCTTAAGGTGTGTTTGACTGCTAAGTTATTAAATTCAATATATTCAATTAATGGGATTTTGGCCTGGGCCCAGTCTCTTGCTCTAAGATAATGTGATATTTCTCCCAGAAGGTGGATACTGTGGGCAGTTCTAATAGATTTTTCAAACCACCCACGTTCCAAGAGCAGAATTGGAGGGTTTCGGTTTATTCCGTGCTGCTAGTCTTATGCATCTGGGTGCATTTGAGTCGTCATCCCATGGCTCCGTTGGTTAGAGCCGACAGGTGACAGCTCCACTCATCAACTGAGTGTTTCCATGGAGTGCATGTCTTCATAGGTGTGTTCTGCTGGGATCCCTGTGCATTGACAATTGACTAATTTTTACCAATGGGGTTCCTGAGAATCGAGTAAGATGGAGAATGGAGCCCTGTATGTGGGGAGGATGCATTTGGCTCAGGCAGAGGCCTCCTCAAAAGGATGTGTGGATAGGTCTCCTCAACATGCCCTGTTGTATTTAAATCCCACTTCTCGAAGCGTGGTTTACTCACCAGTACCACCTTGGCTATTCCCTCTGAGCGTCAAGACACTATTGTTGTTTAAGCCTTAGAATCACCAGGAGATCTTGTGTTTGGGACAAATTTAATGAATACTATGTCAGAAGAATTAATGTCTTGAAGCGTCGGAATACCCCTGACCAGACGGAGAATATTACCTCGGTTTAATCTATCATGTTGTCCCCTGGAAACATAATTTTTTGTCAGGTGTAACTGTACATTGTTTTCCTTAGACCTAGTTGCGCCTAACTGTGAGATGGTTTCCTTTGTTAACCGGCACTATTTCTGGGCGTCAAACACGGACTTAGACCTGGCAGTTCGGAGAGCTTGGTCTGGTCCAGGATGCCGACCAGTAAAGGCTGGGTTTGTCTCGTTGAGTGCAGACTGGTTGTTTTGACTGCATATTATTCCCATAGGTGGATTTCTATGGTGCTTGTTTTGAATTTTGGGCTCTTTCTAGGAATTACCAAGAAAAACTCTGTCTAGCAAATCTGTTGTGCTTATAGCTTGCCTGCCTTTTTTCCTTGCTCATAATGTTTCCTTTTTTCTTAGCAGCGTGCATTCTGCCTGTGTGGTAAGAATGTGTTTAAATCATATTTTGCCATTAGCAGTTCCCTCAGCAGAGGCATTGAGAGTGTTTAAGTATATTGTAGCATCAGGTCCCTGAATAGTATTTCCAATTGCAATTGTTTATCCCTGCCTTTTTTTTGCCTCAAGCAGAATCTCTCATCATTATTTTTGCCCTCAGTCACTTTCCTTTTTCACAAGTCACTCTGTACGAGCACCCATGTCACACTTTTGCACATATTGGAGCAACCAATCATTGACATGTGCATACATTGTTCCATGTACTTTGAACTTAATGCATGCTGTGTGAAGTAATGTTTATCCAGGTTATGTGTCTTATTTATTTGTTTTTGTTTGTTTGAAAAGTTATTGAATTATGCTCTTTGGATCTCTTGAAGAATTATAGGCCCCCCCAAAAAATTGTCATTGGTACCGACAGGGCTTTCCTTATATATATCAATTTCTACCTGGGCCCTGAGGTTCACTGGGTTACCCCATTAGTTTGTAATGGGCTCAAAGAACTTTGGCTGACGAGACAGTGTTTTCATTAAATGATTGGTCATCTAGAAGATTTAGTAGCTTGTGTTGAATATTTATTTTTTATTCTTGAATGTATTCATCCTCCCTAATTTATTAGGTGTTTCCACTAAACACAAGGAGAGCCACAGGACTACTAGGAAATGGTCTGAGTTGACATCTGGCAGCGCCATCTGGGAAATCAAAAAGAAGTCAATGTGTGCTTGTTCCAGGTACACAATAAACACAAGAGTACTCTCTGTCTCATGGGTGTAAGAGCCTTCACACATCTGTCAGTTCTTGGTCATCTAATATATCTTTTAGTAAGTTAAGGAAGGAGGCCTGGTATTTCTGAACTGTGAAGAATTGAGTGAACAGTTATGTTCTAATCCTTTTATTAGTTTGTGCTGCCAGTTTCTGAAATAATTCTGTAAAGACCCTGGTGGAAGCTAGCTTTACTACCATTCAGGTCATACACAGAGCCAGAGCCACTACTGTCTTTTCCTTCATTCTAATCTTAGAGAAAACCTATTTAACCTTGTTGTCCCAGCAGGTTCTTACAATGTGTATTAGGAGAGTTTTATGGAAAAAAGATCTCAAGAGCTCCTTTCTTGAAGGATGATGAAGTTGCATTGTCAGTGTGTGCAATCCTCATATTACTCACAAGCACTAGCCCACCCACCTAATCCCTTGCCTGTCTCCTGCACCCCTGATTTGGACATGCCAAGACATAATTATGTGTGTCTAAAGGCACCTTCAGTTTTCTCTGTGAGTACGTTCTGTGAGGCCAAGGGAGATGTGCCCATTCTGGCAATATCAGTCTCCCACTACAGCACTGTGGCTGGGAAAAAAAGAAAGAGGAGAGAGAATAAAACAAACAAAATGGGTTGGGAGATAGAAAACATGGAGGAACCTCAGTAAAGTATGATGTAATGCAAACCACCCTTTCCTTCTGAGTCTCTCCATACGTTATATGAATGGTCTGATACTGTAATCCCTAAGTACAGCCTATATGATTGAACTTGTACCAAGCCAGACTAAGACCTCGTGCTCCATCATTCCTAAAGTCACTCAATGTAGGTACTCTTCCAGGTCAGGGTCATCTGTGTTCTGTACATATTAAACACATAAAGGAAATACGGAAATAACACAGACGATGTTAGCCATCATTACCCCTCTCAACCAAGCCTTGTGGGTGTTCAGCATAAACCATTAAGTTTACCATGATCCCACATTCTTGAATACTGATATATTTCTGAACAGCATTCTAACAACATTAGCAGGATAAATTAAACATCAACACATGAATGGGTATGCCTTGTATTGTTGCTGCCAGCATACACAAGGAATAAAGTATGTTAATGATACGCTGAGAAAGAACAAAGTCCTTCAGCCTCTCTCAGGCTTTTAGCAGGGACCTCAACTTGGCAATCCTCCTCTGCGACTGGGACCCCAATAGTCTTTCTTTGTCTGCCAATCATCTCATAGCTGACTAGACCATTTCCCTCTCTGCGGTCAATTCCACCAATATTATTGAAGCTGTGGTGTGGTCAAAAGCATGTCATGTCAATGAATCAGTCTTGTCATGGATGAAGCGTCCATTTTGGCATCTTCCAGAGGGTCCAGAAAACTCTTCAGGTCCTCTGGTTTGTAGAATTACTTATTTCATCCATCTACCATTATTAACATTGTGACCACTTCCAAAAATTCATTCCTTTCATGAAATGCCTTCCAACAGAGCGTCCCTAAGAGTGCATTGTGTACCATCTTCATCACTATCACTTCTAGTGCTAGTGTCAAATCAAATGGAATATAAAGTCAAGTCATTTTTGGATACCAAGAGAGTTAGGGGGGAACATTTCTATATAGTGGATTGGAAAGGGTGTGGGTCAGAAGAAAGATCCAAGGGCATGCCTCATGACTAGAGAGGTCTTTCCATTCCAAAAGCTCAGTCAAACCTGGACCTGTCAAAAGTCCTTTGGGTGATTGTGATCCAGCGCAATATTAGCCAACAGCATTCATACACCATATACTCACTTGGGCCCTTTCATTCATACTACACTAATACTTACGCTGGGTGTCAGATGTACTCTTTTATCAAATTCCCTGCAACCAATTACCTTCTGATTGAAGAGTAATAACTTACCAATGGATCCTTTGCCAATTGGGAAATTTAAAATGAGTGACATTCAATATAGTTCATAATCCTGAAATAACCACTGAGTCAGGAAGTTTTAAAATGTTTATCTAAAGTTTTAGCAGAGTAAAATACAGAAAACACGGTACTTGATTGAAATACCCAAGAAAAAGCATAGAAATGATTTTGCTAATAAATGACGGTGTTTAAGGAAAGGAAGAGAATAGAGACAGCAGCGCAACTAAAGGTTGCAGTATAGTTACCTAAATGCGAGAACCAAGCCCCTTGGCCAAGGAGTTGGAAAGGATAGGACCCAGGAAGGATGAAGAGCAAAGACTTCTTCCAGGATCAGGACAGGACCGGTGACCTCTCTACAACGACGCCTGCGCCGTTCCCCTCTCTGATACTCGACTTCTCCTCGATTCTCCCGTTCTAATGGACTCCGCCGCCCCTCCTCAGGACCTCTTCTGGACAGGGATTCAGTCAACAACCGATCAGCATGGCAGTCTGGAGCTAAGAGCTCTCTCGCAGCATGGACGCCTGTTCTTCGTGAAAGCATGCTCTGACTAATTAACTAATGCTATATTCTATTATACCCTTCTACGCCCATGTACCTCCCCTTAATGTTGCTAAAATATGGGACCACTACTTCTGATTGGACAGGGACAGGGGTGGATTCTCGCACCATGTCAAATTCGGCCTAAATTGTGAAGCCTATTGTTTTTAGCTTCCCGCCCCTTCAAATGAATACATTCACTTTATTTCCCACCCGTCTCACGACAAATGTTATACATTTTACAGGGGAAAAGTATCAATTTGTCCACAGGAAACATAAAGTACAGCATCTTCGGCCAATGGGTCATGGCCTTGGGAGACGTCCAAGTTGACTTCAGTTGGCAGGCACACAGGATACATGCGCAGAACCATCGTCTCTCGAGTTACAAGTCACCAACCCAGGCCCAAGTTTACGAATTACTAAAAGTGCAAGAAGAAAATATTAAAATCACAAATAAAATGTTTCACTGTATGCCCACTTTTCCTACTCTATTCCCAATTAATTATAATACTATCCTGCATTAGTAGCATTAAGAAAACGACAATTTAATAATGACATGAGAGCAAGCTTAAGCATGTGAAAACATTTAGCGGCCATTTTAGTGCACACTGCGCAGAAGCAGAAGTTTCCCACCAAGCAAAGAAACACGTCACACCATGTGATCAGGTTGCGACATGCGCAATGAAGTTCCCGCGCTTTAGCGGACATTTTGGATTACAGACAAGCGTTATTCATTAGTAAAACACATAGGCAAGCTTCTGTCCCTCTTGTGTTTGTGAATGCAAAGGTTAGTATTGACAATACAAATTTAATAGATTAATACTATGAGGAGGATTGCGTACAAGCAAGTTTCATTTTTGAAACCTTGCTCCATCAATCCCCTCTCTGATGGCGTTTCTGAGCCATCAAAAACACTACCCTCAATCAGATGCCAACTTCTAGCAATTCGTTTCATTCTCATTTTTACATTTTCCTGTTTTCACATCCCCTTTCAACTTTTTGTATAATTCACTTCTCCATTCTTCAAGTTCTATTTCATCTAGTTTTCTCTTCTTTCCTTTTCCTGTCACTTTATATGTTCCACTCTTTCTACAGCATTTGCACCATATTGTTATTGCCAATATTATTATTGCTATCCCTGCTAGGGGTACTAATATTTGACCTATAAGTCCTTTTCCTACATTTGCAAACCAGGTTCCAATTGACGAGATACTATTTGTCAATCTTTCCCATACACTATCAACTTCCAGTGGTTTAAGTTCTTTCTCAAGTTTAGTTATGTTCTGAATATACGTTCCAATTTCTGCACTCTTATCAGGAATATAAGTGCAACAATGTTTCGTCTTCAATAATTTACAGACTCCTCCCTCTTTTGCCAATAGAATGTCAAGAGCAAGTCGATTTTGCATCACCATAGATCTAATCGCAACCATCTCAGCATTAATCATTAGAAAACCTCCAGCAGTATCCGTTGATAAACGATCAACTACTGTAGACAATTTGCATATTTTCCTTGAGTTCAGAATTATTCCCACTGAAGGTATCAATGCACCAAATATATCACCTACAATTTCTGAAAAACTAGCTCTTTTACTACGTATTAATTCGCTATTGTTTTCATTGCTCCCAGTGTTTCTTTTTACGTGGTATATCTTTGGAAAAACTATTCCAAAATAACAACTTCCATACCACCGTGCAGGAAGCCTAAAGTAAGCCTTATTCCCGCATACATAATAAATTCCAGGAAAAACTGAATCTGTTCCTCCTTTGAGTCCTCAACCTCCAAGAATTAAAAATTTGTGTTCACATTCACTGGTACCGATGAAAACATTGTTATAATCAGTCTTTAACCTATGAAGACAAATTTTCCCTGTCTTTACGAAATCCAGTGCCATTGCAGCTTGAGTCTTGCCAGGTGTGTAACTACCTTCTTTCTCAGCCCAAGGTGGTAAATGAGCCTTATGCTCAGAAGCTTTTGTCTTGTGGTTTGCGGCGGCCTGGCCCTGGCCTGCCTTGCTGGGTTGTCTTGGGCCTGGCTGCCATGCTGCTTTTTTTGCACACGTTACTCTGAGCTGTTGTTCTATCGACCTCTGCTCTTGCCAAGTTATTTTAGCGCTGTCTGCAGTTTCTGTCTCTCACCTTTTCTCCTGTTCGATTTGGGCTCAGACTGCACAACATGTACAAGGTCGAATAACAGCATCTCCTTGTTCTTGCTGATTTGGCCTGTCCCTCGCACCTAGACATAACACTATGTACAGCTGCCATGGAGAAATTAGTGTGCTTTTAATATTGCGGTTCGCCCGCTCTAGAAACACTTGGAGAAAACCTTTCCAGGGAGAAGAGCTGTGATTGTCTGCTGATGTAGTTTTGCACCTAGAGACTGAGGTATGGGGGTTCGCTAGTCAAAGCCCAGAGGTCTTCTATTTTTATAATAAACTAGCTTACAGCACGGGGAGGGTGGTAATGTAAGTTAGACGTATATCCACTGCTTTATGAGATGCTTTCCCCGTTTGTATTCTATGGAGTTGTAACCATGCTGATTATATTATTCATATGTATTATGATAATAGTACTGACACGTGTACTGTATCTTAGAGCACGTAAGTTGAAATAAACATTTTGAACTACACAGTGTCTCTTATTACGCACGTTGTGGACAAGTACGAGTGTGACGAAAGAGTGTTCTTGCCTCTGCGAGCCCTGAGAGAGAGAGATACCGTGTTCTGGGTTGTCTAATCATTGGTACATTGGTGCTAATGGGACGCTAAGGCTAGTTGGGTTGGGGTTTTGGGTGCTAAGGTCTATGGTTGGCTCACCACTATATTCCGAGGTCCTATTATCCTGTGCATAGCTCTGTATGTGCAGAAACCTTATGACATGGCGCGACCAACGTGTGGGGCAGCTTATCTGCGAGACGCTTGAGTAGTACTTGTGCTTGTCCACAATCCCCTCACAGACGCTTCCGGAAGCTTGTGTGACGGTAATACCTCCTATATTGAAGTTTTTTGTAGGTACGTTCAAGCTTGATGTTGTTAAAAAAAGGTTTCTTAAACAAACCCTATTTGTGCTGCCTACTTTTAGATTGTCGATTATTTCTAGCCAGAAATGGCTGTACTAATTGCGGCACATAGCCGCGGAGCACTCCGAACACACTTACGGGTGTATGGAGTGCCAGATACTGGAGTTGACTTGATCTTTGTGGTACAAGCCGATCCGGCTTACCACTTCGAGGTGTTCTACTCATGGATCACTTTTCCTGCAGTGGATGGGACTGACGATTTGTTCCATGAATATACAGCCACTGCAGTTCCTAATCACTATATACCTTATTCTTGTCTTGAGGTACCGCTCACGGCGTGGCAACACCGTGTTTGGTTTGATGGCACCCTCCCCCAACCGACTACCACGGTTCGTTTAGGCCCCTTGTCTTTTGATGGGGCCACTTGGCCTGTTTTGGCCGGGTACACCCCACATCCGCGATATATGACAATACCAGTCGCGGAACTGCGTAACATGTATTCGGCTTTGGTGCGAGTGCATCGAGCCCTAGTGCAATATGTTACAGGCAACATCCAGGGAGCCCCTCCTGGAGTTGCAGGCCATCCAACTGGTGCAGCCGGAGTTACCATAAGTCCTGTAATGGTGAACTCAGTGATGGGCAAACGTCCACAAAATAAGGACGACTTTCCTTACTGGCTTGCAGAAAAATTTGACCAGTTGGAGGCAGTTTTTCCACACACAACCCCAGTGGATAAACACCGTATTTTAACGATTAGTTTGCCAAAAGACTTAATTCCCGAGTTGACAGCATGTGACAACTGGGGTAAGGTATTCGCAGCAGTATATTCTAAATGTTTTGGTACTCCTTCCATGATGGTTCTCCCCTCCGTAATTAAAAAAGTACAGGATGAACATGGCCCTGAAGCGGCTGTGGAATTAGGGATGAGACTGGTGGGAGTGTTTGAAGTAGTAGCTGAGCTGATCCTTGCGAATGTCAAGGGCGATGCAGTGAACTTTCAAGTAGCGAACGCTTTGGCTCTGGTCCCAGAATTGGACAGGCCTCGCGAATTACCGAAAATTATTACCCAGGCTTACAAAACTATTGGTAGAAATAGCCTGGGCAACAAGCCTTTTGCAAAACAACAAACACAATCGCAACAACAACAACAAACCAAATCTCAATCTGAGAAAGATGAGAAACCAGTCTTCACTAAAAAGAGCTGGAGGCTGAAAAAACAGGGTAAGCAACAAAAGAAGCCGGGGTCGAGAGGCGCATCCCCGGTTTCAGTTTCTTCTGAACGCACTTATGATTTACGCGATAGAGCGAGAATTAAATCACCGGATAGGTTTCAGATCCCTGATGCGCGTTCTCCTCGTTCTTCACAGGCACAGACTTCGTCACAGGCCGGTGGAGGAGATCGCCAGGATAGAGGAAGGGACCGAGAGGCTCCCCAGGGACGAGACCAACCTCGACAACAAGTCAGAGGAAAAGCAGAAGACTTTCAACGTTTTCGACCTCAATTTCAGAAGAAGAAAGTTGCCGCTGTAACAGCGAAATATGCCACAGACGGTGAGAACGAGGCTCCTGAATTGGACGTGGGCAGTAACCCTCCTAGACAGCGCCGCGGAAGTTACCATAGTGCGGGAGGCGCTACGTCCTCATATGGAGGCGACAGCAACTGAAACATTCATTACTGTCGAGACAGCTGACACCAGAGTGGCACCCCTGATAGACTTTTTAATATTGTCATTCAAATCGAAGGTGATATACAGCGTATAATTAAAGGGATTTTTGGGGAAAATCTAACCTCTTCATACGACATTTTGTTAGCGGAGGTGGATTGGCCACCCCCATTCGTTCTTGCTGCGCGTAAAGGGGAGGAGGTAATCCTTCTGAGCTTTTCTCGACATGTCCCAAAGGACAAAGCGGAGGCTCTTGCAGCCGAGTGGGCTGTGTCTCTGGCTCCTGCGTTATACCGCAACCACGTGGGTTGGGATGAAGATTCTCTCCCCCATGAAATACCTTTGCGGTCACTACCGCAGCCACAACCCCAATATCCCATAAAACGTGAAGCTAAAGGCCCCGTTTCCGAAATTCTGACTCAGTTGGAATATCAGGGAGTAATTGAACCCTGTGTATCACCTATGAACAATCCCCTATTTGCGGTTTCTAAACCCGATGGATCGTACCGCTTAGTTTTGGATTACCGGCATTTGAACTCTCATTGTCGGACCTTTGCGGTGCAAAACACCCATAGTTCTGCGCTTGTAGATAGTCTTGTTCGTAAAAAATACAAAACGACCCTTGACCTTTCAAATGGATTCTACACGCACAACTTAGCCCCGGAGAGTGGCCAAAGGAGCACTTTTACTTCCGGTGGTAAAATGTTCAAATTCAGGCGTTTTCCTATGGGCTACAAGAATAGTCCAGGCGTATTCGCCGCTCGTGTTGTCTCTTTGTTAGACGGCATCGATCCAGACGCCTGTTCGTACGTAGATGACATTTATCTGACAGACGACTAATTGTTTCCGCATCTAACCCGAGTCGACCGCATTATTCTTGAATTTGCGGTTCAAGGTTACAAAATTAACTTTGCCAAATCTCATATTGCTGAATTTACCGTTTTGTTTTTGGGCTATGAGCTCAACAATGAAGGTAAGGGCTTAGCCCCCATTTTCTGGAGAAATGTGCACTTCTGTGCCCTCCTACTAATCTGAAGAAACTTCAGTCATTGCTGGGTTTTTTGAACTTCGGACGTACATACATTCCCGAATACGCCCAGCGTATCAAGCCACTGTATGCCTTGATACAACCTACCTTTTCGAAGTCTTGCTGGCTTCCGGAGCATAACTCCATTCTACAGTCTTTACAGACTGACCTACTTGAGTCTAAATATCTTTTGACACGTGATAACCACACAAACCTGGTGATTAGAATCATTCCAGGGGCAGTGGGTTTCACGTACTTAACCTTTAATGAAGGTGATACAGTACCCATCGCATACAAGTCACATCTGTACACCTCCGCAGAAATGCGGTTTTCATCTGTGGAAAAAGTTCTGACAGCAGTGCAAATGGCGATTCTAAAGGAGCGCGCACTGGCACAGGGAAAACGCATTCTGGTGGTAACACCATATCCTGCTCTAGAGGCAGTGACCAAAGCAAGTGTACCGAACTCTAAAGCTTTGCACCCCCGTTGGATACAATGGGCAACTTCGTTGACGTCTCCGGATGTCACTTTCATATTCGATTCTTCTCTTCAGACTCAGGAGTTCTTACAGTATGAATTCGTTCACCCTCCTCCTCTGTCTTTATTGCCGCTTGAGGATTACGACTGTGTGATCTACACCGATGGTTCGGCACAACCGGCCACGGGGTCCAAGCATGCTTATTCAGCCGCATGTGCTATTGTTGCAGGTACGTTTGTGAACGGAAAGTTCAAATCCACTGTGGTGCACACTCAGACACTCGGGGACAGTACCGCACAATTGGCCGAGTTGCGCGCATTGGTGCTTGCGCTTGAGTTCGTCAATCCTGATGTGACCACTTTAATTGTGTGCGATTCTTACTACTGTGTTCAATCATACAATGA
Organism: Calotriton arnoldi; assembly: GCA_963921515.1. NCBI lineage: Eukaryota > Metazoa > Chordata > Amphibia > Caudata > Salamandridae > Calotriton > Calotriton arnoldi. The sequence continues at coordinate 108,703 of CAWUFW010016888.1, forward strand.
CAATCTGTTCTTTTGGTCGCAAAATGACTATAGAGACGCTAAAGGCAACACAATCAAGCATAAAATGCTTTGGGTTCGAGTGGCAGAATTACAACAATGTCTGCCGCTCACACAGGTGGTTCACACCCTAGGCCATCAGCGGATGGGCGCACACGCTGTTGGTAACAGTCTGGCAGATGAAGCTGCCAGATCAGCAGTAGTCACGTGTTCAGTAGCAGCAGTTACTAGATCCATGTCTAAAATAGACACTGATATCTTGGCAGCTATTGCTGCAACAAAGGAAGGAACGAATTACCCTAGGGGTTTCCCTTCCAAATATTCTTACCAGTTAGGTCCCGATCAGGCTCCTTATGTAACAATACCTGACGTTGGTGATCGGCTGATCCCCAACGCAGAAAGCAGACTTTCCTTGATAACGGCAGCACACGAAGGCATGGCTTCGGCTCATGCTGGTGTGTCTGCGACAGTTTCCATTTTGCAGCAGCGTTACTGGTGGCGTGGTTTATATAAAGACACCCGTACTTATGTGCTTTCCTGTGACGTTTGTCAACAGATTAAGCCTTCCACGGTTACACGGCCACCACAGACCTCGCTCGGAATTTCAAACAGACCCTTTGGGTGTGTTTACTTGGATCACTGCGGTCCATTTTCTTCAGACACTGCCTATAAATATATTCTAGTGGCAGTGGACTCGTGCACACAGTTCATCTGGGTCTGGCCACAACGGAGTGCTGACGCTCGAAATGTCATCAGGGATTTGCGTGTCTTTGTGGGAATTTTTGCATGCGGCACCTTCCATTCTGACCAAGGTCCGGCGTTTGCCTCTAAGGCTTACAAGGACGCAATGGGTTCCTTGGGGGTGCGGGTGAAATTTTCGTCTCCGTATAGGCCTGAGGGCAACTCTATCGTTGAACGAATGAACCGTGACTTAAAGCAATCCTTGACAGCTAGAGTTATAGGTACTGGCAGGAACTGGCTGGCCCACTTGTATACCGTTCAGCGTGCACTTAACAATCTCCCTAGAAGACCTCTGGGTGGGCGGACCCCTTACGAAATGCTCTTTGGCATACGAATGTTTGTGCCTGACCTTGATGGTCTAGACATGGCGGCGCAATCCGCCAAGTTTGATGTAGATAACCATTCTACTATGTTACAGGACTTACAAGAAGCCCGAGACAAACTTGCAATTGCACATTTGCCTTCAGCCACAGACCCTGCTCTGCAGATTCCGGTTGCCGGCTGGCTTCCGAAGATTGGCGACCTGGTTCGAGAGAAGGTGGAGAACAAAAAAGAATTTGGCCCCTCTTTTCGTGCACCGGTTCCAGTCCTGGGCTTGAAGGGAACACGTACAGTCATCTTACCACCGCTTCCTGGTCGCAAGGAGAACAGATACATCTCAGTGGAAAATGTCAAGCTACAACATCTGGCCGATCCTGAATAGTGTCACACCAGCGGTCTCTTGTCCTGTCATTTATCGGACATGTGTTCGAGGCACTCCTGCCCGAACGGTCACTGATGTTACCATGGAGATGGTTGATTTGCCTGAAAATATATTCGAACCCCCTGTAACCCCCTGCATCGACGAGGACGAGTATACCTATCCAGCCACAGAGTCGGTGGCACACCAACCAACAACGCCACTGAGCCCGACACGTTATTCCTTTGACTCGGATTCTAACTCATCAATGGTCCCGTCCAAGTTCAGTCTTTTTGTATCCTGGTTTAGAGACAATTTTTTGATTCCACCTTGGACATACATCTGGATGGTGCTTTTCTTGATTTTTTTGTTCATGTCCATTGGCTTTGTCACAGTGTTTTTTCTACTCATCAATGGTCACTATTTACCTGAACGCTCTGCTGTGAACAGTGTTGCTGGAACTTTGGCTCCACATTCCTCTTCACACATCATGAAGCGTGACCACACATTTGTGAACATTTCAGCGTTTCCAGTTGCTGATGGCATCGTATGGGATGCGGTAAATTTTCAAATCCATGGCCCGACAGAAATTATTAATGTACCAAATGTCCTTCGAGTTTCGATGGGTGATGTAGTAAAAAGTAATATTCATTCTGACGATTGGGATGTGCATGCCGTTGAAGAATTGTTTGCTGATTTAAAATATTATGCTTCCTTTAATGCTGAGGATTTGTATATGAATTCTGCGAATTATGCCGATTTGTATTGCTACCAGCATTGGGGCAACCATTTTCTCCACAAACCGAGTGCACTACGCAGCCCTGTTACCTACACCCAATGGGAACATTGCCCAAACCCCTTACCAGGTAGCTCCCAGACTCTTCGAAATAAATTCACCTATTTCACTGATTTTAATCGATCAAACCCTGGGTCCTATTATTTTAAATTGGGTGCCCCATTGACTCAAAAAATAATGTTGACCCACACCAAATTACTTTATTCGGGTTCCTTTTTGAGCGCCTTGGCGGTGGGTGGTTATGAGTACTGGAAAGACACAGTCGATTTAAAATCAATCTGGGGTTCAAAACAATGGCAGGTGCAGGGCACCGAGGCTTTGCACCGCGCTTGCCTTATCCCGGCCCAAATTGTGTTTCTGAATGCTTCCATTCATCAAACCACGTGTTGGGGGTTGGCAACCACTAAACAATTAAATGCGCCAGCCAACCCATCCTTGTCGAGTTCTCCAAATGATAGCTTGCGTTTTAATATGTCCCTTGTGACGTTGCAGTCTCTGTTTCAAAACAACTCCTTTAACGTTTCTGCAATGGTACAGTCACCCTGGCTGGCATGGCCCATATCATCGAATGCATGCCAACTGCGTTTTCATGGCACAGTTCCTGGCTACAGACAGGACAAGCCTGATCCGAGATTTGCTGAATCTCGTACTGTCACCATGTATTCAGTTGGTAAATTATGTAAACAATGGCTACACCATTCGTCCCTAGACTCTGTTAAAAAACATTTGTCCCTCCTATCAGGCACTATTGATCTGTCCGACTTTATCTTGGGACCTCGTGGTCCCCGACCGAAGAGATTCATTTATGAAGCGTATAATGAACTCTGGAAGCTGTCACAAATGGAAGCTGCTTCCCGTCTTCGGGAAATAGACCAAGCAAATTTGGAAAAGGTGCTTGCTGTTGTGGACAATAGTATAAATACCCTGTCTTCAAGCTATTACACATCAGAGAATATTGTGTCCTCCGTTGTTGACATTGTACAAAATGATGTTTCTATTTTATATCATGGTCAGAATCAGTTGCGTTCAGTAATGCAGTTTGCGTGGACTTTGCAAACCCTTAAGTTAGGTAAAGTTCCTTGGAATTTCTTGAACACCACTGCCCTTTTTCTGCCTTTTAATTTGACTGAAAAGCAGCAGTTCATGTCCATGAAAGATGCATCTTACACTTTGTTACATATCGAGAAAGTGGATCCTTTACCATTCTCTGTAGCGGAACTAGATTCTGCTGTGTGGCTAGTTCATGGGGTTATCGCTTTACCTTTTTCCTTGTTTGAATTTAGCTCGTGCATGAAACATTATCCTGTTGGCCGTTTCCAGCCTTTGGGTAGTGCTTTCCTGCATGAACTCTGGTCCTTGCCTTTCATGTATAAATGCCTTAGAGACGGCAAGGAAGTTTTTCTCACGGGGGAGTCTTGTGATTCAACTGTGGGTCATTCGCTTATTTGTAAACATATTAAACTGCACGGAGCTTGTAGCGTTTCCGTTCCGAATCTTGCATGTGTGCTAAAGGGTATTCCTGCTCCTGCTATTTCTCCTACTTTTACTTTGCTTACTAACGGTAGCTATTTGCTTTTAAATAACAAAGAATGTTGTGGCCTACAGGCTGGCATTCCGTATATTGTCACGGTTTCGCACAGAGTTGTCTGCTGCAAGAATGTGCTTTTTCCTCCCCCTCACGACATCGTTGATAACTCTATTTGGCCTTCCATTCCTACCATGGAGGCAGATTTCAATAAGTTGAGCAGAATAAAGGCCCTTTTATTGAATGAGGAGGTTACGCTCACGTCCGCCCGGGAGACATTCGTTCTCCAGGTGGCGAGTACCCACAGTGAAATACAGGCCCTTTTGAACACCAACCTCCCCCAACATTTCGGGGAGTTAATTCATCGTATTTTTAACGCATCAAACACTGAGGGTCTAGTGCATTTTTTTAAGGTTGTGGGGTCCGGCCTGGTGTCCACCTTCCAAACTATTTTCGGTGTGATACCGGCGTTCATTCATTCTATTTTTTCTAGCGTCTTTGGTGGTTTTCCATTAATCCTCGCCTTGGCGGCTGGTGTCTTGCTGTTGGTCTGTTTTCTGCGCAATGGCTGCTCCCCGCTGGGCCCTTCTCGATCCCGAACGCCTCCAGCTGCTCCGTGAGCGACTTCTGGCTGGCTTCGGTGTTCTGCCCTTGGCGACCATCAGTGTGTCCTACACCCTTTCTTTTCGCTTTGCGTATTTCACTTGCGTGCAACCTGTGATGTCTTGCATCCGCTGTCCTTTCACATGGACCATGGATTATTGCCTCTCCAATTCGTCATTGTCTGTTCCGGATTTTGTTCAGTTGGTGGGTCCCTTAGAGGCCCATGAACGGGACTGTTCCGTTGCTGGCTTTATGATGCGTGCGGCTGCACTGGGGATTTTGGCACAATGGGATATCTGGGCGGCTGCTCAGGATCTCCTACAACGAAGTTATATTGAATATCACGCAAGCTGTCCCGCATTGCTGTTGGATGCTCCCTCCTCTGAGGAACATTCCTGCTCGTTTGATCTGTTGGACTGGATGGCGTCTATGTTTTCTGACACTTCCAATGATGTCCTCCTGGATGCTATTGCGTTTTTCTGCACTTCTACATTTCTGGATTGATGTGGCCTGCCTCGCTGACCCTCGTTGTTCGTTGGGTCTTTTTGTTTTTTGTCCCTCTCCCTCATGGTGACTGCGTGACCTAACAACATTTCTGTTCTGCTCGGCCTATTTGAACTCTGTCTTCCTCCTTTATCTAGTATGATGAACTGTCCAGGGGAGGGTGTCTTGTGGTTTGCGGCGGCCTGGCCCTGGCCTGCCTTGCTGGGTTGTCTTGGGCCTGGCTGCCATGCTGCTTTTTTTGCACACGTTACTCTGAGCTGTTGTTCTATCGACCTCTGCTCTTGCCAAGTTATTTTAGCGCTGTCTGCAGTTTCTGTCTCTCACCTTTTCTCCTGTTCGATTTGGGCTCAGACTGCACAACATGTACAAGGTCGAATAACAGCATCTCCTTGTTCTTGCTGATTTGGCCTGTCCCTCGCACCTAGACATAACACTATGTACAGCTGCCATGGAGAAATTAGTGTGCTTTTAATATTGCGGTTCGCCCGCTCTAGAAACACTTGGAGAAAACCTTTCCAGGGAGAAGAGCTGTGATTGTCTGCTGATGTAGTTTTGCACCTAGAGACTGAGGTATGGGGGTTCGCTAGTCAAAGCCCAGAGGTCTTCTATTTTTATAATAAACTAGCTTACAGCACGGGGAGGGTGGTAATGTTAGTTAGACATATATCCACTGCTTTATGAGATGCTTTCCCCGTTTGTATTCTATGGAGTTGTAACCATGCTGATTATATTATTCATATGTATTATGATAATAGTACTGACACGTGTACTGTATCTTAGAGCACGTAAGTTGAAATAAACATTTTGAACTACACAGTGTCTCTTATTACGCACGTTGTGGACAAGTACGAGTGTGACGAAAGAGTGTTCTTGCCTCTGCGAGTCCTAGAGAGAGAGATACCGTGTTCTGGGTTGTCTAATCATTGGTACATTGGTGCTAATGGGACGCTAAGGCTAGTTGGGTTGGGGTTTTGGGTGCTAAGGTCTATGGTTGGCTCACCACTATATTCCGAGGTCCTATTATCCTGTGCATAACTCTGTATGTGCAGAAACCTTATGACACTTTCTTTTGAAAATCTTGTCTTCTATCTTCTACTAAATTCAAAAATATCTTTTCTTCTTCCAGTAAAGAACATGTTAGATTGTGTCTATGTGCATGTGTTATGTCTATTAATTTCATTGTTAAGAAAAATTCTCCCATAAACTGTGCGTCTTTACTACTAAGCACTGGGTTCATACTCTTGCGAATCGGAACCTCAGAAAATATCACATCTAAATTTGAATAATAATACTGAAGTTTCCCTGTTCTATAAAATAAACTTGTTAATACACTACATGAGATGCCATATGTCAGTGGTAAATGATGGTATGTTAATCCTTCCGCTACTGATTCAGGTAACTTCATACAGACATAACAATTACTAACTTCCATTGTGTCTACATACTGAAACAATAACTTTGTGAAAACATTTAAACTAGTGTCGTTATCAGCTATTTCATGATGAATTTCTGCCTCATCTTCTGTCATTAATTCTACTCTATTGCCCTTCATGTTTGCTGTCCTCCCTTTAGTTTCATTATTAATCTTCTTATCTATTATCATAAGGTAAGGAACTGCTACAATCAGGACTAACCATACTATAAGCACCAATACTAGACTACATATGCAGATTGCACAGCATCTCCTACAACAATTTCGTTTTGGTCTCCCAGTAACTCTATCGTCAGGCATTTTTTGACAAGGAAGATTGCTCTTCTTATCTCTTCTTCTTTTCTTTAGAGGATTCTTTGTTTAGTCAGGGTGGTCTTGTTTCTTCTTCGTATGTTAGTTCTGCACTTGTTCCTTCGCCACCACTGTCACTTGACTCTGAGCTTTCAAAATCTTCAAGAATGATATAAGTCCAGTCAGGACCCTTGAATTTATTATTCACAAGTTTCAGTCTTTTGCTTTTTCTTTTCCTGACTTTTTCTCTTGATCAGTTTGACTTGTTACTTCAGGTACTTGATCTGGATTTTCACTTCTGGTTGTTATGTGGTACTTTACTCTTTTAATGACACTTGGCCAATGATCTCCTTTTCTTGTTTTCTTTGTTGGCACTGTTTCTTTGCTTTCGTCTTCAGGGATCTCGTTAATTTCACTTCTTAGCACTGTTTCGTTTTCTTCAATTACTGTGTTTCTTGTTTGCTCCTTTTCAGGTCTAATTGATTTCTCTGTAACAGCTCCGCTGTGAGTTTCCAATAACTGACCTTGTTCTTTATTTATTTCTTCAAGTTCATGTTTTTCAAGGTTTTCTTCTTCTGTGTACTCTTCTTGATCTAACTTGTTCTGATCAGGGCTTATTGCACTGTGAACTTCTGCAGCCTGACTGGATTCTTCTAGATCTGTCTGTCCCTGTTCAAAGTCTATTAGGTTTTCACTGTTTTGAGTCCAATTTTCTTTCCCTATCTGACCTTGCTCAGGTTCTCTTATTGTCTTTTCTTCTTGTACCTGAGCTGCTTCTTCTTCACCTATCTGATCTTCTTCTATTTCTTCCAATTTCGCTTGACTTCTTGTTCTGTGGTATACTTCAGGAACTTCTACCACTGGTATCCAATCCTGACTTGTGCTCGGTTGTTCTCCGTCAGCTTCTCTCGAACCTCGAGCCTGAGATTCCTCTGCTGGGCAACCTTCAGCTTCTTCAGTGATTGGTGTTGTCTGTGAATTCTCCTCTTCAGGGTCTGGTACTCTCTTTGTGTGTCTTACGTGAATCCAATTAGGAAATCTTGCACACTTCACTGCTGTATTGGTGGTCAATATAACTTGACAAGGTCTGCTCCACCTGGGTGATAGACACGTTTCTCTGGTGTGATTCTTCACTACCACCCAATCACCAGGATTCAGATCATGTTCTAGTTCAGGCTGCCTGGAAACTGCGTCTTCTCCAACCTGATGAGAGACAGAACGCACTAGGTCAGCCAATCCTTTGCAATAATCCAGAACCATATCATCAGATATATTCACTAATTTGTTTGTGGGAATATGTGTTTGTCTCATTGCTCTTCCCATCATTATTTCATGGGGGCTTAATCCTGTCGTTCTGTCAGGTATGCTTCTGAGTCCCATCAAGACAAGTGATGCGTCTGGCCACTCTAATGATGTTGATGCACACATTTTTCCCAATCTTGACTTTATAGTGCCATTTAATTGTTCAACCACTCCAGAAGCCTCTGGGCGATATGCACAGTGCAATTTCTGTTTGATTTGAAATGCTTCACAGATTATCTGGATCACTTCGCTATTAAAGTGTTTTCCTCTATCTGATTCCAAAGATACAGGGAAACCAAATCTAGGTATGAGCTCACGTAACAACAGTTTTGCAACTGTAATACTGTCATTTCTCCTAGTAGGGTAAGCCTCCACCCACTTTGAAAACAGACACACTATGACTAGTACATATTTTAGTCCTCTGCATGGTGGTAACTGTATGAAGTCGAACTGGAGTCTTATAAATGGGCCCTCTGCCTTTCCAATCTTTCCAAACCCAATTATCGTTTTCCTGCCTGGATTATGCATTTGGCAAGTTAGACATCTCTGGCAAAGACTCTCTGCAACAGCCCTGAATTTGGGATTGTACCAATTTTGTCTGAACAGCCTAATCATTGCATCTCTCCCTATGTGTGAGTCTCCATGGTGCATTCTAGCCATTTGTGAGAGTAAACAGTCTGGCATGACTGGTCTGCCATCAGCACTGATCCATACTTCATCCTCTCCTCTTTGGGAGCAACCCACTTTGATCCACAAATTCTTCTCACTTTAATCAACCTCATCTTGCAATTTCTTGACGTCATTCCAAGTTTCAGGTGGCATATACAGCATAGGTTGGCAGCTGATTCCCATTCTTTCCACCCTCTTATTGACTGACATTCTGGTTTTGGCACAATGTTGAGCCACCAGATCCGCATATCTGTTGCTGACTACCACCCAGTCATCTCCTGACTGGTGTGCGGCACATTTCACCACAGCCAATTCTTTTGGTGATTGTATTGCTTCTAGCAATTCCCTTACAAATTGTCCATTTTTAATGGGGGATCCTGAAGAAGTCATGAAATCCCTCTGCATCCACAGTTGGCCAAAATCATGCACAACCCCGTAACCATATTGACTATCTGTAAATATGGTCATTCTCTGATTCCTCCCAATTTTGCAAGCTTTTATCAAAGCAATCAATTCAGCTACTTGTGCAGATTTGACTCCTGGTAAATAGGATGCTTCAACTATTCCAGTTAATTCACATACCGCATAGGCAGCAGTTAGTTTACCATCTTCATGTCTTTGACATGAACCATCGACAAATAGCTCCCTGTCTGGCTTTTTAAGAGGCTGTTCCTCTATGTCTGGGCGTGGTTTTGTACATAATTCTGTAATTTGTACACAATCATGTTCATCTTCTTCGTCATCTTTATTTGTTTCATGATATAGGTCCGGCAATAAAGTTGCTGGATTTATTATTGTACACCTTACCATGGTCACATTTTCAGTACCCATTATTATCCTCTCATATTTAGTCAGCCGACTAGGAGTAAGATGCTGAGTTCGGGTTCTTGTCAACAGAATCACAACTGCATGTGGAACATACACTTTTACAGGATGTCCCATCACAATTGACTCGCTTTGTTCAATGCTCAAACAAGTTGCTGCCACTGCTTTTAAGCATCCTGGCAACGCAGCTGCTACTGGGTCCAATGTAGCAGAAAAGTACGCTATAGGACGTCTGTCTAGTCCATGTCTCTGAGTTAGGACAGAAAGTGCACAATTTTCTCTCTCTTGACAGAATAATGCGAATTCTCTTTTATAATCAGGCATGCCTAAGGCAGGTGCTGAACAAAGTGCGTTTCTCAATTTTACAAAAGCTTCTACACTTTCATCCTCCCACTCAACAGGGTCCTTTGCTTTCTTTTTCGTCATGTTAATTAAGGGCTTAGCTAACATGGAAAAATTTGGTATCCATTGTCGACAGTAGCCTACTATTCCTAGGAACATTCGCACTTGTCTTTGGGTTACAGGCATTTGCATTCTCTTTATTAATTCTACTCTTTCAGAGGTTATTCTTCTTTTTCCCCTCTCAATTTGATGTCCCAGATATTTAACAGCTGTCCTGCAAAACTGTAACTTTTCAGGTGAGACTTTATGCCCTTCCTCAGCCAAAAGATGTAATAATGCTATGGAGTCAACAACATAGTCTTCTCTGGTGGTTGACGCCACCAATAAGTCGTCGATATATTGGACTAAGACTGAGCTTCCTGGCATCACTAGTTTTTCCAGGCACTTTTTCAGTATCTGGTTGAAGATGGAAGGACTTTCTGTGTACCCCTGAGGAACACGATTCCACACATAGACCTTGTTCTCAAATTTAAATGAGAAAAGATACTGGCTGTCTGGATGCAATGGTATTGAAAAGAATGCTTGACACAAATCAATTACTGTGAACCATCCTGCATTCCAAGGGATCTGGTATAGAATTACTGCAGGATTTGGTACTATTGGACAACATGGTTCCACAATCTTATTTATTTTACGCAGGTCCTGAACAATCCTATATTTTCCATTAGGTTTCTTTAGTCCCATGATTGGTGAATTACATGGGCTACTCATTACTTCTTTTAGTATGTTTTGTTCTACCATTCGATTGATTTCTTCAATGACTCCTGCTTTTACTTCTGCACTCATTTTGTACTGTCTGGTATTTGGGAAAATTGCACCTTCTTTTACCGTAATTTGAACTGGATCTATTTTTGCCATAAGTCCTACTTCTTTTCCCGTGAAATCCCATACTATGGGGTTTACTGTACCTTTTATTTCTTCTGGCAACTCATCTTTTGTTATTAACGAAAACATTTCGTCTATTTCTGTACCTTGTTTTGCAACCATAATTTTATATACATGGTCCTCATCTGGTGTCTGAACTGCCACACCATCTGGCGTGCAGAAAATTGAACAGTTCATTTTGCACAATAAATCCCTACCTAATAAATTCACTGGACTAGAATCACACACTACAAATTGATGCATTTCTCTAAAATTTCCTATTTTGACTTCCATTGGTTCTGTAAGAGGTGTTCTAATTCTTTGATTAGCTACCCCTACTACTTGGATATCTTCACCAGAGAGAGGAAGGTCTGGGATGTCTGCTGATCTCACCGTAGACCTGGTAGCACTAGTGTCCAAAAGGAAAGTAATATCATTACCTTTCACATTCCCTTCAACATATGGACCAGACTGATCTACCTGTAAGGATGCGCCAAGTACGCACTCCTTCTTCCCCTCTCCTAGGCACCGTCATGAGTTGAATTCACAGAAATTGTCCTGCAAAAGAAATTGTGATGTCATATAATCATTCTTAACACTTCCTCCTGGGTATCCGATGTCTGTACCGTGCTTTGCTCTGCTTACATTATCCTGAAAAGGTGGAGGTGGCAATTGACTCTGAAGATTTACACCCTGCTGTGAGTCATTCTGCGTCTGTGGATTTAAGTTTTGATTTGGGCCATTATTATTCCGAATCTTTTTACATTCGTCCTTCCAATGCCCCAATTTTCCACATCCATGACATGGAAATTTCTTTTTAGCTTCTTCTCTACTCATTCGTCCTCTAAATTTTCCACCATTTCCCGTATCACCACTCGTTCCAGAATCTTTTCCTGGATTTTCACTCGGATTTTCCAAATTAATTCCCTGCTTCTCTGCCATTTTCACCTGAGCCCACATCACTTTTTCCTGCAATTTCTTGTGTCTATCCTCAATATCGTCTCCACAATATTTTGCATACTTCAGAATCTCATCAATGGGCTTTCCCTGCCAACACAGCATATGCTGTTTAATCATCTGGCAAATCTCTGGCTTCAGACCATAAACAAACCGATACACAAACTGACTCATGTTTTTGTCTCCAATGTCCTCAAATCCACAATACTGTTTAAACACCTGCAATAGGCGCTCATAGTAAGAATGTACTGATTCACTGGCTTCTTGGGTGGTTCGATCTATTTTCACCCACTCTGTTTCTTTCGGTGGTATTTTCCCTTTCAGGTAAGTTATCACTTGCTGATACTTTTTCATTACATCATTTGACGGGGCACCTGTCTTCGGATCTCTAGGATATTCATCACTAGGCCAATCGACTGTAATTTTACAATCTGTCCACAAATCGGCAGGTACCACTATGTCAAACAGACCATCTAAATCCTTCAACAATACCTTTGACACCTTCACAAACCTATCAACTTGCTTGTGCCATTCAATTGGTTTTTCTCTCAATTTTGGAAAATCATTCGTAAATGACAAAATATCCTGTCTGCTCCATGGGACATGTACATATCCTCCTCCCGCAACTTCTCGCATTGGATACATCCTGTCTGCTTTCCCTGTTTCCTTCATCACATATTCTGATGCTGTTCTACTTGTTTGTGCTTCTTCCTTTTTATTGGCACACCTAGTTTTCTATTTATCTAGGTCTCCCCATTTTTGCAAAACTAACATTAATTCTCTTATTTGTAATCTTCTTCCAGAGGCATTCATATTTTCTAAGTCTTTGTCTGAAAATTCTGCTCTATAGGGTTTCTTTAGTACCTTTGATCTCCCTATTTCTATTCCCATCTGTAGTGCTAAATTGGATAATTTTTCATGAAATATCCTTACATTTCTGGTGATACTCCTACACAGGAATAATAATTCTTCTTCATCATAGGTATTTAAGCGTTCTAGTCCTACATTTCCTGCTATTATTTCTTCTAATTCGACTTTCAATTTATGAATGTCCATTATTTTCGGAGGTGTGCACTGTTTAACTGACCCTTGCACCCATCTTTCTAGATCTTCAGGTGTTACTATGGTAGCACTTTTTGCTCCCGATGAAGTTACTAAACTTACATCTTTTGAACCTCCAGGTACATCTTTTCTTGGAGTACTATTTACAGAACCTCGAATAGGCAAGTCCATAAGTGATATTGTGGATTCACAGTCACTAAATTGATCCTCAATTATAACTGGAGCTTCAGGTTTGGGATTATTCACAGGAGTAGGTGTAAGTATCGGTGGAGGACAGCTTCCCTGAGTACCATATAATGGAACTACTGGACCAATTGTTACAGGTATGGTCAACGAATCAGGATGTACTTTTATCTGGGTTAATTTCTGTATTAATTCTGCTCTGGTTTTTTCTAGGGCTTCTTTTTCTTTGTCATGAAGTATTCTACTCGTGGTGAATTCATAAATTACCTGTGGCACTAATGGAGTTTTTGGTGGTGCACTTGGGGTGCATCCACTTGTCCCTTCCTGATATGGTGGGGGATTTCTTAACATTTCTTCCATAAATTCGTCTTCTGAATCCTCATTTCTCATTAAATGTTTTGTCTTTTCTGTACATTTGCCTCCTGATTTCTCTCCTTCTGTGAATAATGGATACAGTCCTTCAGTAATCATTGCCCTTCTCCATTGTTTCATCTGACCTTCTCTCGACTCACGTAAATATCTGGGGAAAAATCCTGGGTAACTCCTATTGCTTCTTGATCGGTCACGTTCAAACGCCTCAGTTTCCCACTCTTCTAAAGCTTCATATTGAGTTAATCTAGGTCTAGGTTCTAAGTCATACATCCTTAATCTTAAATTTTGAAGAATTCGCCCATTGAACGTGCCATTTTCAGGAAATGCTAATATTCCATCATTTTTGCTGTATTCTATCCAATTCTCCATCCATACACAAGTATGATAACCTCTCTCCATCATCATGAATGATGCTGGCGTTTTAGCTGGTGGAATAATAATTCCTTCTCTAGTTTTGATTGGTTTGTCCTTTTTAAAATAGTTCTTAATCTTTTGCAGAAAGGACATTTTTCTCTTTTCTCTGTACATTCTATCTAATCTTCGGTGTACAAAATTATATTCTGCAAAACCTAGGAATCTCCTATCCGGACGAGTTCCTGTTAAAGTCGGATCGCGTTTTAACATGCAATCCTTATCCACTAAGAATTTCGCTTCTATAATTTTGACCAATCAAATGTCCGCTATCTTTTATTTCCGACCCAATCCTTGCGCGGCCTTTTGGTGACGTTTCTCTGTCAACCCCTCCTTTACAATCTGCTCTTTTCTGTCCTCGCTGGTTTAACCAATCCCAGCGCGGCACCTTTGACGTCAGTACTGCTGCTGACTACTGACCCCTCCTTTACAAGAGTCTCTCCACACCCGCTGTTTCAACCTACCACAGCGCGGCGTTTTGTGACGTCAGCTCCCTCTCCGGCAACTGATCCTCCCTTTACAAAAATGTACGCAAACTTATTTTCTCTATAAATCTTAATTACATTTCAGTAACAACATAAAACATTCGCTATCGTGCCAGTTTCCACTAATTTTGAAAAGAATAGTTTCTTCCACACTTTAGTAAAACCTTTCCGTTTACTAACATATACTACTAGTAAAACACTTCCGTCTACTCTTCACACAAGCTCCAGAAGTACCTGTTACTTCTCCAATGTTACCCTTTCTAGGTGATATAACATCAAATTTTTACCAGCGTACTCTTTTTGCTATTACTCACACGCATAGAGTCCCTAACGAGTACTGAAAGTCCTGCTTAACTTCTCAGTACTATTTCTGCCTGACAGATAACCTCACTGCAGTACGGCTTACACTTGCCACCCGCTATTCTTTTTACCCCGGGGTATTCTGGACAACATAAAACAAAACTCAATATTTAAGCGGATGTTAGTTCATAAAAATACAAATAAAAATTCTCATTACCCAATTAACAAAGAGTAACACTAACCGTCCTCTGCTTACCAGAAAACTGATCCAGCGCAATATTAGCCAACAGCATTCATACACCATATACTCACTTGGGCCCATACATTCATACTACACTAATACTTACGCTGGGTGTCAGATGTACTCTTTTATCAAATTCCCTGCTACCAATTACCTTCTGATTGAAGAGTAATAACTTACCAATGGATCCTTTGCCAATTGGGAAATTTAAAGTGAGTGACATTCAATATAGTTCATAATCCTGAAATAACCTCTGAGTCAGGAAGTTTTAAAATGTTTATCCAAAGTTTTAGCAGAGTAAAATACAGAAAACACGGTACTTGATTGAAATACCCAAGAAAAAGCATAGAAATGATTTTGCTAATAAATGACGGTGTTTAAGGAAAGGAAGAGAATAGAGACAGCAGCGCAACTAAAGGTTGCAGTATAGTTACCTAAATGCGAGAACTAAGCCCCTTGGCCAAGGAGTTGGAAAGGATAGGACCCAGGAAGGATGAAGAGCAAAGACTTCTTCCAGGATCAGGACAGGACCGGTGACCTCTCTACAACGACGCCTGATACTCGACTTCTCCTCGATTCTCCTGTTCTAATTGACTCCACCGCCCCCTCCTCAGGACCTCTTCTGGACAGGGATTCAGTCAGCAACCGATCAGCATGGCAGTCTGGAGCTAAGAGCTCTCTCGCAGCATGGACGCCTGTTCTTCGTGAAAGCATGCTCTGACTAATTAACTAATGCTATATTCTATTATACCCTTCTACGCCCATGTACCTCCCCTTAATGTTGCTAAAATATGGGACCACTACTTCTGATTGGACAGGGACAGGGGTGGATTCTCGCACCATGTCAAATTCGGCCTAAATTGTGAAGCCTATTGTTTTTAGCTTCCCGCCCCTTCAAATGAATACATTCACTTTATTTCCCACCCGTCTCACGACAAATGTTATACATTTTACAGGGGAAAAGTATCAATTTGTCCACAGGAAACATAAAGTACAGCATCTTCGGCCAATGGGTCATGGCCTTGGGAGACGTCGAAGTTGACTTCACTTGGCAGGCACACAGGATACATGCGCAGAACCATCGTCTCTCGAGTTACAAGTCACCAACCCAGGCCCAAGTTTACGAATTACTAAAAGTGCAAGAAGAAAATATTAAAATCACAAATAAAATATTTCACTGTATGCCCACTTTTCCTACTCTATTCCCAATTAATTATAATACTATCCTGCATTAGTAGCATTAAGAAAACGACAATTTAATAATGACATGAGAGCAAGCTTAAGCATGTGAAAACATTTAGCGGCCATTTTAGCGCACACTGCGCAGAAGCAGAAGTTTCCCACCAAGCAAAGAAACACGTCACACCATGTGATCAGGTTGCGACATGCGCAATGAAGTTCCCGCGCTTTAGCGGACATTTTGGATTACAGACAAGCGTTATTCATTAGTAAAACACATAGGCAAGCTTCTGTCCCTCTTGTGTTTGTGAATGCAAAGGTTAGTATTGACAATACAAATTTAATAAATTAATACTATGAGGAGGATTGCGTAGAAGCAAGTTTCATTTTTGAAACCGTGCTCCATCAATTGTGTTGTCATGAATTGCCTCTGTGCCCATAAGAGGACATTTTGAATGCTCCGTGTTTCCCCATATGTCTCCTTGAAACACTCTCTTGTGTCCAACACTGACCTTTTGTTGTATTGGCCTCTTAATGTGCTAGTAATAAGGCCATTATTTATTAATGTCTTAGGAAGCGGCTGCTCCATTCAGGGTGCCTCTTGTTTCTTTGGCAGCATGTGACACTCAAGATCCTGCAAGATCTAGATACGTGACCTCTGGTGGTCACATGATTTGGCGGCCATCTTGGATGCAGCTCTTTTTAAGCCACATCTGGGAGCTAGTTGAATGGTTTGATTCACTTCTCATTTCAGAGAGGAAGCCTGTGAAACACAGTGTTTAATACTGTAGACCTATAATCAGGCACCCCTTCAGAAAACCATTCCACGACCTCCTGTCTTTAAAGCCACACCTCAAGAGACTTCCAGATCTTTATTCTTGTCACCTGTGTTGGGTGAAAGCAGCCACCTACTAGAGACCACTGAACAGCATAAAGGTTGCTGTAGCATCCCAGGCCCATTTACTATTGATCTTGATATTTCCTGGTACTATTCCTCAGAGGCATTCACTTGGTCCTCTGATTATTCTTTTAACCGTACAGTGAGGGGTCGGAGATAGGGGATCCAATCCAGTTATCCAATGAAGGTCGGAATTGCGTAACTGACCAACAAACTCGTGATTAAATTCATGTATATAACTTTCAAGACTATGCTATACAAATAGAAGATTATTACAACTAGACCAAATCTCCTGAAGAAATTCAGTCAGGCTAGGATCATACAAACAAATAATTTGGTTAGAGCTACACAAAATAATAACATCAGGATCTGTTGACCAGAGACCTCTCTATTAGAATTCCCATCCCTCACTATTACTGTATTGGTCTGCATAATCAATTATTGGAGACAAGTCATAGAGAGACAGAAACAGGATTTGAGGATGGTTAGATATTTTATCAGTAAGTTAAGAAAAGTAAATACATCAATATCAGGCATTTGAATTTAGTAATGCAGAATAGTCAAATTAATCTCTTTCGGGCCAAAACATTTCCAAAGTTCAAAAGGAATGTTCAGGAAGGGATATGGACCTTATCAGCTCAAGAGTTCTCTCCCATGGGGAGAAGAGTCCGGGAGAATTGCACACAGCGTATGCGCCAGACCATGGATAGAGTCTGCAAGAAACGAGTGATGTCTCTCAGTCCGCAAGGAAGCAATCCTCAATGGAAGTTGGCAAAATGTTATAAAGGAAAATGGCAAATGGCAAAATGGCATCCTTATCATCAGTCCAACATGTAATATAATTTCCCAAGTTCCATGGCGACACCTCCTGGGTCACCTCATCTGGTCAAACCACTCAGTCCATTGGCCAGTTCGTACAGGGTGATTGTCATGCAGCATAAAGAAGACACATTTTGCAGAAAAAAAGGTAGAGATCATTGCATAAACTATCGACCATTCAAACAAATAAGAGTGTGAACAATCGTCTTTTAGCAAAGGCACATGAGAGAGTTGAAAAGTTTCTCATGGCAGATATTCCCAAAGGAACAAAACCGTTGTGAATAACCCTGGTATGTGCATGGGAACTCTTTTTGTGAAACATAGGGGTCTATTACGATGGCGGACCGCAACGGCAAACGGGACCACCCGCAAGAGGTGCGGCGGTCCCGCAATGGAAATTAGGATGCCACCGCCACGGTGGCAGTGGCATCCCGCATATATTGCATTGCGGCGGGCGGTGCTGTAAGCAGCACCCGCCACAATGCAATATATGCATGTTGTGCATTGGCATGCACAACGTGACAGGCCCCGCGCGGTGCCTGCCACCTTGTCCATGCCAATGTTGGGGGGTACCATAGGTACCCCCCAAGTGCAGCCCCCCACCCACCCACCCCCCTGGGGGCCCGCAACGTGCCCCCGATGCGAAAACCGCATGCCTTTCCATGGCGGAGTCTCCGCCATGGAAAGGCATAACACCGCCCACATCATAATATGGATGGCAGTGCCTGGAAGGCACCGCCACCATATTACAGGCCTTTTCCGCCCGGTAGGCAATCGTGACGATTGCCTACCGGCGGAAAAGCGGCAGCCGGTCTTTCCGTCCGCCGCGGTACCCCCCGCCATGCTAATGTGGCGGGGGTAAAAGGCCGTCCGGCGGGGTGTTTTGGTGGGCCGGATCGCCACCGCCGGTCGGGCGGTGGCGATCCGCCCGCCATGCTAATAGGCCCCATAGTTCCATCCAACATTGCAATCGTATGAGCTTATCATGATTACAGAATCGAGCAAAGGAAAGAAAATGCAGGCTGAATTGAAATTTAGTTCATGAAATAAATTATATAAATTAATGGAAATACATATTTCATTCTAAGGGTTCTAAACCCTTACGTTCGTTCTTCACTTTATGTTACTTAAAGCATTTTAAATTCATTGTAATTAGCATGTATAACTATGGCACATTCCTACATTTCGAGGGTACCAACATATAAAATTATTTCAAAATGTGAAGTAACTAAATTGTTTACAGTAATTCTCAAAAATACATGTATGTAGATTATTCTCTAAAAGTTTCAATGAAATTGGAATTAGTATAAATGTGGATCACCGTTTCTTTTTCTCAGGTGGTGCACAATTTAACATGAGCAAAGATAGTGATAGAACCAAACTCTTCAATAAACGTTACTAAGGTTATCTAATTTGCATTTAGTTCAGTTAATTCTTCGCATACATAATTATTCAAAAGAGAATGGATTAATGGAACTTCTAAAACATGTGAGTCATCACTTTCAAAATTCTATTCCACATTGAAAGAATACACCATGGAACCTTAGTAAACATGGACCTATGTTATTCAAAGGAGCATTTTCATCTAGTCTGCACTCTTATGCATGCTTTGAGGAAGCAGCAACTATGGAGCAGATTTACAAGCCCCTTGCAACACTTTTGCGCCGCCGTTGCATCACTTTTGTGACGCAGCGGCAGCGTAAACTATGCGGCCAATTTACAACGTGACGCATCTAGGGAGATGCGTCACGTTGTAAAGCCCTGCATCACATTATACCTGTGTCAGGTATAATGTATGCAGGGTGGGCGTTCCCACGCAGGAAAGCCTCGTAAAAGTGACGAAGTGAAATCTACAAGATTTCACTGCGGCACTTCTAGGATGCCACTGTGTCAAAACCTCGTAAGGAGTGACGCAGTCAATAAGTATAGGCCTCAACATGCATTGCTGGAGTTGCGTCATGCTTGCGACACGACTCCAGTAATGCGTGATTTTTGGGCCAACAGATGCGTTAGAATTTCTGACGCATCTGTCAGTCCTTGCGCCATGGTGCGCCATATTGTAAATACGGCGCATCCATGGTGTCGCAAGGGTATCGCAGGCTGGCACAGGGAAAATGACACATCTCTACAGATGCGTCAGCTTCTTGTAAATCTGCCCCTATGTTTCTTTATGACCTCTCTCTCTAAAATCTTCAACTTATAATGTACACGCATTGTGCAGGTTTGCCATTTTTCTCTCAAAAGGTGTCAAGATCAGTTTTATGTGTCAAGTAGGGTTCAGCAGTTTATCTGCATCATCAAGGTCAATGCAATGCCTCAGCTGAATGTTCAAGTTGGTCATTATTTCTTTTTGATTTAAAAGACAAATCTGGCTATCAAGAGATAGACGTTTGTTTTCAAACTCTAGAGAAAGAGACAAGACTTAATCCACGTTTAACTTTTATTAAACTCCTCTGCTGCAGGAAGAAGGTGTTTGTAGGCAGAATAATCGAGCTTAGTGAGACGAAAGATACAATTGTGACTTCCAGCAGCTGTAAGAGAGCAATCGACTCAAATCACAGAAACTGCACCCCTGAGACTAAGATAAAAGTGATGTTGATTGTAAATTGGATTCTGGAGTGTACATGAATGTGTAAAACTGAACAGATATCCAAAGTAAGATCTTTGTTATCTTACTTGCCTTGGTAACTAGAGTTTGTAACAAAATGAATCTGTCACATGAATGTAAGATATAGATCATTCTATTTATCCAATAGAACATTTAGAAAAAGCCTATTTTTTCCTCTCTTCTGGCGAAACCTGTTTCCCTTGCTTGTATATTCAGATAATCTGGAAAAAAAGGACTGGCTGGGCAGTAAAGTGGGGGATTGGTGCTACCCATATCAATCCTGCAGCAGACACTGGACACGAGGGGCGTTATATGATGATTATGGCACACTTTCTCTGTGCCATGGTGCACCTTATAAAAGGTGTGCCGAGTGCAAACAGGGACAGTGCACTGCATTAGAAAGAATGCGCTGCCCCAAGGGCAACCTCAAACTCGTGCTGCCCTGGGGGCAGCGCATTCAAGTGAATCACAGAGCAGCTGTTTAAAAGCTGCTCTGTGTTTTACAGTGCAGGCTGCAACCCTCCTGTACTTTCAAATAGGGGGAGAGATCCCCTGCAAGGAGATGTCTAGGGGGTCCATTGGACTCCTTTCTCACCTCCAGAGGGTTGCCTTTAGGAGGCGCACTGAAAGTGCGCCATCCTTTTGTGGTGTACTTTCGGAGCACCTCTTAAAGGCATGTTTGCCTCTCGCCCGCGCCCATAATATAGCGTGGGCACAGAGGCAAACTGATTCCCTCATTTGCAAATGAGGGAACACCCTCTTATGATAGCGCTGGTGCAATATGTGCACCAGCGCTATCTGTATTACAGAAGGGGACGCACAAGTGTCTTCATCCCCTTCTGTAATACCATTGTGCCCCGGGAGCTCAAAAAGCGGGCGCACAAGCCTGTTGCACAATGTATAATACGGCTCCAGGTGAGTGAACTTTGATAGTACCTTAGTATGTGAATTCTCTTAACTTTTTTACGTGAAATGTCACAAAAGTCCATGAAAATGTTGCAAAATGTTGCTTTTGCAGTAGTTTACGATTACAAAAGCAACCTTCAAAGTGCAGAAAATGTTGAGCTATGGGATAAATTGGGTGCACTGTCATCAATGCAGCAAAGGGCATTTGCTGCTATCCCACTGCTAAGTACGGGGGAACCTTTGTCCTTGCACGAAAGCACAGTCCCCTGAGGTCAAAGAAATTCTGTTTTTTAGGTGCCTTGAGGTAATTAAAGTGCCCTCTGTCACTACCCACCGTTAATCTGTGATGCCAATCCAGTGATCTCAAGTGCTCAGGGTTCTTTTATTTCCAGGACCACACCAGTCATTCACATCTAGAAGATTACCAAACGAGCTTGGAATCATATGCCTTCTCCTTCACTCCAACCATACTGTTGGTAGTCATCTGTACATTTATACGATAATTCACTGTAAGTGATAGAGCGAAATATTCTTGTGAATTGTAGGGGTGCATCATAATCACTGGTAGTCCGCACCCGCATGTACTCAGAAATATATTCGTATATATTTAGTTGTATATTCATGCATGTTTAGTAAAGAATGAATAGTTCACTGATATAAAGTGAATCAGTAGTAGAATTGTGTTATGACAATCAGGCAATGTAATGTTTATTGAATTGTGTGAAAATTAATGCATAGACAAATCAGTTTGTGTGTAATTCAATTGTAGTAGTTTAAACGTGCACCATATTAAAGTTGCACATGTAATTCATTTTTGCATATGTATTGTAATGAAAATGCTTATAGGGAAAAGTAAGGTGTGTGTTTAAAAGTTATATGTAAAGGCCTGACTATATATATGCTTAGGAAAGGCCTGGTTTATTCTTATGTTAGCATATTTTGTAGGCAGAGAAAAGTTTCTCTTGGTAAGGCTCTCTGGGCACAAACGGTAGATTTAATTAGCACAGTAGAAGGTTTCTGTTGAACGTATCTTTTGTTGCAGGTGCAAGGACACATGTCTCGTTAGTAAAGACTAACTCTTTGTTTTCAAAAGTTAGAGAGATGGGAGGCATGGTACGGGGAGTGCAATGGAATTTAGGGATGATACTTTCAGCGGAGAAGGTGCCTGGGACTCAAGGTCATCGCAACCGTCCAGGATGAAGTAACCGTTTCGATGGAAAAGTACAAGAAAGAAGACCTGGCCAAGGAGGCGTGACTAAGGCGTGTACAATTGTATTAGGGTTTTGTATTAGGGATAGTGCCCCGAGGGAGGAGGCCAGAGAAGAGGTAGGGGAGACCAGAGAGAAGGACACAGAGTGTCCTGAGGAAGGAGCTGAGCTTAGGTATTATGTGATTGCACTTCTGAGGAAGTCTTCACAGCTGACACCTTTATTCATTCTTGCCTGGGAAAATCGTTATGTAAGGATGTCACTAAGTGTTAGTGTAGGGACAGCAATTGATTTAAAGCTTGCTTAGATAAATGAAGAGCAACGTAGAAATTGGAGCAATCATAGCTTGGTTGATCCTTCTAGAACTATCAATTCTCTTTATTCTGAGTCGGATGAGACTCCTGCGTAGGTTATTATTTGTATTAGTGCCCATCTATTTCTTTAACCTCGTGTTGAGGTGCCTGCATGTTCAGTTATTTTTGGCGATAATAAATTCTTAAACTTGAATTCGGAGTCAGTGGTCCTTTCAGACAAAATGAATGCTGTTATATAACCAGATGAGATTCTCTCCTTTACACTATTCAACAGGTAAAAAGATCTTGGTGACCAGAAGGTTCTTATAGATAATTAGATAAGAATCGGCGTTATCAGTTGGTAGCAGAGTAGGATGGTTACCTTTGATGGTAAGGGGAGATATAGAGCACGATAGGAGATTAAGTTGCCCCATAGAGCCCGAGTGACGCAGATCCAGAGGACCGTGGGAGAAGGATGTCGGAGATCGGAGGTCGTTGAAAACTGACGGAGAGTGACGGTGCGGCGGAAGTAGCAGTTCGTGGTAGAGTGAGTATGAAAAGAGTGGTGTTTGGTAGATTGCGGTGTTTTATTGGTGTGTGATGTCTTGCGGAGTTGGAACGAGAGTTGTGTGATTGAGAACCGGACCGTGAGCGCGCGCGGGACCGGATGATTTATTGTGGTGTAGAACACACCCAAAGTTGAGAGCGTTGACCAGAGGTTGTGGGGGTCACGAGACGTCATTGACAGACCCACTGAAGATAGGGAATACATGTGTGAGTGTGTGAATAACCAACGCAGGTCGTAGGTTATTGTGTGCAGAACATCGAGTGATTGAATCCTATCGAGTGTGTTAGAGGCGATTGTCCGGTCGTTTCGCAGACAGACGGTTGCCAGATTGAGGTCAACAAGTTCGAGAGGCTGATCGGTCATTGGTGGACTGACAGTCAGAGAGGTAATTGTTCGGTAGGACGGACAATACTTCAGAGTATGATTGGGACAGGTGCGAGCGAGAACGAGTGAATTAGGAAGGAGGGGAACTGCTGCGAGCGGAGGAAAAGTGACGTCAGACAAGTGCAGCGCTGCGATAGGCCGGTTGGTGTGAGCCGCGCTGGCATTGGTGGATTGAAATCAGGAAGTAAAAGCTGACATTTTGAGTGCAAATAAAAAGTTGATTCATCATGAAATGTTTTAAAGTTTTACGGGAACTTTGTAGAGGTGACAGACATGTGGTTACTCGGGAAGGAGAGGAAGCTCCTCCCGAGGATACGCCAGCACATTATATGGCTACGAATGTAGGATTACATACCATAATTTGGCTTGAAAATTGGCACAAAATGACTTTTGGAGAGGGAGAATTGACTTTCCCACGCTATGGTACTTTCAGGTTAGAGGTGTTGTACCAGCTAAAAAGTATAATGGCTTCTTTACGACCACTACCTAGACCGACACAGTTTGAGGCGCTACATGCGTGGATTAGAGCAGCGTATGATAGGAAGAGAGACAAGAGCCAGGAAAGGGTGAAGAAATCGATCAGGGCATTTCAAGATGCAAGGTGGGATGCACTGGAGAAAAGGTGGAGAGTGGAAACGATTGAGGGAGATAAGTTATACCCACTGCTAATACAAAATGGAAAGATTACAAGAATCGATGAGGACGACAGTGATACAGACGACAGCCTGTTAGATAGGTTGTTGGCAGAGAGGCCACCACCATTTAATCCAGACTCAGAAGAGGGAAAGCCGACTCCAGCAGTAACAATTGATGAGAGCCAGAATCAGACTAGCATGAGAGTAGTGGGAAGGATTTCCACAGGAACGGAAGGGGCAACGACGTCTATGATAACACACCCTCCTGTTGGGAACACAAGGTTACCGGACTCCTTGACAGTACCGGTTACCATTGGCCCTATAGTACCGGTATATGACCCAGACCGAGTGAGAGAAGGGAGTTCCGTACAGATGGGAGGGGAAGAAATAACCAGTGAGAGTGGGAATGGGTTCGGAGTACGAGTGGTTCATTTCCCAAGACCATTGGAGACAAGTACGCCGTTACCGGCTACTGCAGACTCTTCCTTTAGACAGGAGGATGAGAGACCAGTCAGACCGAGGTCTTTGCACGAATCCAAGTCAGCTTTGAGGATGTGGACACCAACAGTAACAAACCAAAGTGATAGGATGCCAGGAGATAGGGCACAAAACATCTCGGAAGACAGACCAAGTTCCAGGAATACGATGGAAGGGAATAGGTCACAAGGACAGAATAGTGAATGTGATGAGCGGGACGGCTCAACTTGTCGAGAAGTACTGAGGAGTGCAGTACAGGCAAGGTTGCTAGACGTAGTAAGGTTGAAAGCAGAGGTAGACGAGATGATTAGCGGGAGTCTGCCTTTGGAAAGGATAGAAATTTATGGATCAGATGAGTTGCTGTTCGTAGCAAAAGATGTGACTCGAAAAGCTAGAATAGCACTTGAAAACTTAACGGCGTTGGCCAAAAGATATGAGGTAGACCTGAACAAAACTAAAACGTTGCAAGGACCGCATAGATTACAATACAGTGACCAGGAGCTGGAGGAGAAAAGAATCACAGGATTAAGGACACACACTAGAGATCTGATTGTAGGAATGAGGATATGGATTTTGTTGGACAAATGGGAAGAAAGGTGGTCCAAGAAGAAAATAGCAAAGAAAGCTGAGGGGAAACGCCGCCTCCAGGAGGGGGGCGACGGGTGTCGGAAATTTTCCTTTACGGGAAGTACAGAATGGAGGGTATGTGCATGTGCCGTGGAATAGAGGTGATTTGGCTGCATTTACAAATGATTTTCCTCGGCTGAGGGAGAAACCAGTAGAGTGGTACAAGCAGGTTGAGCGGTTCGTTAAAATTTCAAAAGTATTGTGGATTGATTTGAACACCTTGTTTGACATAGTGGTACCGGGAGATTTGTGGACAGCTTGTAAAGTTGCTGTCGAGTGGCCGACTTCGGAACCTGAAAGGGAGGCGGTTACAAATGGTCCATCACCCCTAGTAATGAAAAAATTTGAGCAGGTGATTACATGGCTAAAACTGAAGATTTCACCTCAAGATATAGATTGGGTTAAGATAGATCGAACTGTACAGGAACCCAAAGAAACGGTGCATGAATATTACGAAAGACTTCTGCACGCTTTCAAACAGTATAGCGGATTAGATACATTAGACCCCAAGGATATGGGACAGTTTGTCTCAAAGTTTGTACTGGGTCTGAGAACAGAAGTCAGTCTCATGATACAGCACCATTTGATCTGCTGGCAGAATAAGCCAGTAGATGAAATTTTGAGGTATGCGAGATACTGTAGTGATGAGGTGGAATCGAAACATCGGAAGCTAAAAGACAAATTGATGCTTGTCCAGATGCAGACAGCACAGGGTCAGTCTAATGGAGGGACCTTAGGAAGAAAACAAGGAAATTTCCAGGGGAACCAGAATGGGCAAGGACAGGGAAAGGGAAAACCAATAGACCCCAAGACGGGAGTGGACGTGGCCACACTGAAGAAGACTACTGCGTGTCATCTTTGTCGCCAGGTCGGACATTGGAAACGCGAGTGTCCTTTGAACCCAGTTAATCAGTTGCAGGAAGAGGAAGAGGGGGCTCAGGCACCCGCGCAAGAAGTAGTTAACACCGTGACGAGGCCTAGGGCGATGAAAGGGGGATATACAGCCCTCACGCACAGGTTCCCCAGGCTCCAAGGATTTCACAAGGAATACGAACGTACCAACAGATGCCCCTGTTCGAAGACTATGACGAGAGTAGCTCAGACCCTTTATCCTGATGGTGCCTGAGGGGGAGGAAGACTGCACGCTTGGAGCGGTCTTGGAGGTAGACCAGAGAGGACCTTTGTGGAGGCAGATATTGAGGGTCATCCTGCCACACTTTTGGTTGATACTGGTGCTACCCGGTCTACTGTAAGATCAGCAGTGGTCCCTAACCTACCCCTCTCGGGACAATCAATCCAGGTTGTTGGAGTAGCGAACAAAAGAATGAGCAGCCCGTTGACAGAACCGATCTTAGTAAAGATAGGTTCCTTCCAAACTAAACATCAGTTTGTAGTGTGTGATACAAGTCCAGTTTGCCTTTTGGGAAGAGATCTGTTGTGCAAGTTGAACTGCACGATTTATTGTACGTCTCAGGGAGTGGAGGTCCAGACGAGGGATGACGATGCTGACTTTAAGGTTACAAATCAGCACCTATGCATAGATCTGTACCCAATGGTGACGGTGGAAGAACTTCCATCTCATTTGAGAGACGCAGTGTCATCTGTGGTGTGGGATTTCGCAGGCGATGAAATAGGTCTAATCAGAGGGGTTGAACCAGTGCGGATTGAGGTGAAGCAAAATGTTGATTTCCCCAGGACACCTCAATACAACTTGTCGCCTGAAACGATTGCAGGGATAAAACCTGTGATCGAGACTTTCATTGAGAAAGGCATTCTAAAAGAGATCAGAGGTAGCCCCTGTAATTCACCTATTATGGGACTACAGAAACCGAGCGGGAAATACAGGATCGTGCAAGACCTGCGAAAGGTCAACACGATAGTTGTTCCTTGTTGTCCAGTGGTACCGAATCCTTCAGTAATACTGTTCCAGATCCCATGCGAAGCCGAGTGGTTTACGGTCATCGACTTGTGTCAAGCCTTCTTTTCGATACCGCTCCATGAGGAAAGCCAATTTCTTTTTGCATTCAGGCTGGAAAATCGCGTGTTAACATGGTGTCGTATCCCTCAAGGGTATACAGAAAGTCCATCGATCTTTAACCAGATCCTGAAAAAGAATCTTGAGAGCCTTGTGTTGCCGCAGAACTCAGTCCTCGTGCAATACATAGACGATTTACTCATTGCCTCAGAAACAGAAGATGCTTGCAGAATTGACACTGTAGCCCCGTTGAACCACTTAGCAGAGAATGGACATAAGGTGTCCCCGAACAAGCTGCAGTACTGTTTGAATGAGGTACAGTACTTGGGACACAGATTAGAAAAAGGCAAGAGGAAGGTGTCACCAGACCGAATTGAGGCAATAATGAGTATGGCAGTACCCACCACACAGAGAGAAGTTAGGATGTTCCTGGGAATGGTCGGTTACTGTCGATAGTGGATTCCTAGTTTCTCCTTGAGAGCAAAGCCTTTGCAGAGGCTTACGCACAAGGATGTGAGTGATCCGGTACCATGGGACGAGGAGTGCTTGATGTCATTCCTGAAACTGAGAGAGGAATTGTGCAGTGCTCCGGCACTGGGGATGCCTGATTATAACAAGGCCTTTTCATTGTTCTGTTATGAGAGGGAAGGATGTGCATTAGCAGTCTTAGCTCAGAACCATGGAGGTGTCCGTAGACCAGTTGCCTATTTCTCAGCTACTCTAGATCCAGTAGCTTCTGCGTTGCCCGGATGTCTAAGATCCGTTGCTGCAACAGGTGTCAGCATTGAAAGATGTGAAAGCATTGTAATGGGACATCCACTGACTGTACATGTGCCACACTCGGTTGAGTTATTGATGACCAGGACCAAGACTCAGCACCTAACGAACAATAGGTTAACGAGGTACGAGCAGGTCATACTTGCCGCAGAGAATGTGACTCTGAAAAGGTGCTCTGTCTTGAACCCTGCGACATTGATGCCTACACCGAACACGGATGATGAAGATTGTGCGGACCATGATTGTCTCGATGTGACCGAACTTTGCACCAAACCGAGACCTGACATTGTCGATGAACCACTGGCTGACCCAGATGAAATTTTCTTTGTCGATGGTTCATGCTTAAGGGACAGTGTTGGGCAATTGAGAGCAGCATTTGCTGTGTGTACCATTTCGGGAGTGGTTGAGGCTGCTTGCCTAGAAGGAGTACGCTCCGCGCAGGTAGCTGAGATCATTGCCTTGACCCGTGCCTGTTTGGCCGCTGATCAAATTCGAATCACGATTTACACTGACAGCCAATATGGGTTTGGTGTGGTGCACGACTTCGGGCAGTTATGGTCTCAGAGGGGATTTTTGACATCATCTGGCTCACCCATTAGGAATGGAGAATATGTAAGACAACTGTTGGATGCATTACAGCATCCGAAGGAAATTGCTGTTGTAAAATGTTCAGCACATGGAAAGGGGGAGGACTTTGTGTCATTGGGCAATAATTACGCGGACGAGGTTGCCCGGTTCTGTGCAGAACAAGGATGCATATTCACTGATAGATACGAAGGGGAGAGCCAAGAAAGAACCGAGCTCAACATAATGTTGGCCATGGCAGACACTTGGGAAGAGCTCAAGCGATTGCAGGATGAAGTCTCAGACCAGGAGAGAGAAGGATGGATCAAAGCAGGTTGTGAAAGAGGAGACATGGATGTGTGGGTCTCCAGTGATGGGAGAGCCGTATTACCAGAAGAGCTGTTGAGTCCGATGGCTAGGCTGATACATGGACAAGCACACCTTGGTAGAGATGCAATGATGAGGGTGTTTAGACAGACGTGGTACAACCCACGATTTCGGGCAATGGCTGAAACAGTGTGTCAAAGGTGTGTTACGTGTCAGCAGATGAACGCTGGAAAGAAAACTGTAGTTACATTGAGTCACATTGGGAGGTCAGGTGGGCCTTTCAACAGGATACAGCTAGACTTCGTGGAAATGCCTAAGTGTAATGGGTTGAGGTACCTTTTAGTGCTGGTATGTGTATTCTCACGTTGGGTGGAGGCATACCCAACACGCAGGTGTGACACTCTCACAGTGGCTAAGTTATTGTTGAGGGAGCTCATCCCTAGGTTCGGGATCCCAACCTCTTTGGAATCTGATAGAGGAAGGCACTTCCACAGTGAAATCATGAAGTTACTTTGTGCTGCACTGAATATTGACCAGAGACTCCACTGTAGTTACAGACCAGAGGCTTCTGGGATGGTGGAACAAGTTAATGGAACTTTGAAGGCCCGGATGGCAAAAATGTGTTCTTCGACATCCCTGAAATGGCCCGACGCTTTGCCGCTTGTGTTGATGAGCATGCGAAGTGTCCCAGACAGGAAAACCGGGTTGTCCCCCACGAGATACTAATGGGAAGGGCAATGAGGTTGCCGGCAGTACCAGCTACAGCTTTGATAAGCATCACTGATGACTTGATTCTCGATTATTGTAAAGGACTATCTGATGTGGTCCGTTCTGTATCCCAGCAGGTGCAAGCTGCAGTGGTCCCAGCCTCGAGTGATCTGTGCCACGACTTGTGTCCTGGAGATTGGGTGCTTGTCCGGAAACACGTGAGGAAGAGTTGCTTGGATGCCCGCTGGCGTGGCCCGTACCAGGTGATACTCATCACGAACACAGCAGTAAAGTGTGGAGGATTGCCGAACTGGGTGCATGCCTCCCATACCCGCAGAGTTTCAGCACCCTTGGAAGAAACAGCTCCTCTCGTAGATGAAAATCCAGCTGATGTGGCAGGGCCACATGAGAGGACAAGTCAAGCTGTAAGGGTTGCTGACACAGCTGGTGGTGCACTAGAGCAAGCTGAAGGGGGTTTCAACAGCTCGAACCCTGACTCAGACACCGAAGACAGAAACGGTGCAGTGGGCGGAGAAGAGTCAGATTCAGCAGAAAGAGGAAGTAGTGCACTGGGTATAGCAGGGGAAGGCAGAAGAACGAACAGAAGTGAGGAGAGTTGGCCTGAAAGACAGAGGCGACGGAACCTGAGGTTAGCACCTGAAAGAGACCTTGCCCCAGTGTCTGAAGCGTCTGAAACAGAGGCAAGTGACGAAGACCAGGCTCAAGATAGTCGGCGAAGGTCGAAAAGAACCAGAGTACCTTGTCGCAGATACTCTACCCCTGAGTGGACTTACACAGTGTTTGATGCAGGGGGTAGTGAGTACGGGAAGGCTGAGGTCAGTGCTGGTGGTCCGTCGAAGCCCGAATGTGGTGGTGAAGGTGGTGCTGCAGTTGCCGGGGCTCGAAGTAGAAGGAATACTGACCCTCACAGTTCCGAATCCCCGCTTCTGAGTGAAGTTCGAAACTTGGTTCTGCAACGACTCGAATTTCCGTCTTTTGGGTTTGAGCCGTCTTCACATGAAATGGTAATCTTGCGTCTTGAACTTTTGTATCACGTTCTGGAACTGCTCAATGAGGATCTTATTGTAGATCAACTATAAACTGTAAATAAAAGTCTAAAAGAAGAAGATAACCTAGGTCCGAGTGAAAGAAGAATAAACTTAGGGACTTTCCACAGAAGAGGAACGAAAACTAGGGAAGTCTTTTTCTGGACTGTGTAAATAAGATTGTGATCGAGAAGGGAAAATTCGGAGGTTTCATGGTTGCTCGAGCCGGTTAAGCAAGTCACGAGTAAAGGAACAGAGACTTTTTCAGGGTTCATTGCTATAACTAAGAACTTTTGAGAACTTTCGAAACCATGGAGCCGGGAGATCCCAATCGTAGATCTAAGTGGATTGTAGGCGTACTTATAAGTAGTGTGATAGTTTCTATAATCATAGTAATCATAGTCTCATATACTGGTTCGCATGAGCTAGAAGTGAAGGGGGTGCCAGGGACACCTACACCTACTACACCTAGCCAAAAGGGGTAAACATGGGAGCTGACAGAGCTTTGCTATTAGAAGAAAGTCGTAGGTTACATATAGATTTGTCTAGGAGTGATTTTAAGCTTAATGCATATGCTAAGCTGCTATATGAGTATGTTGATGTGATGGATGCGAAAGATTGTTATGTGTGTATGCAGTTGCCTGCTTCAGTGGACGAGGGTATTAGGTATCACCATCTTCCACTGACTTATGGAATTTCATGTAGTTTTTTGCTTAGTTTATTTTATGAGAGAGATCAGTTTGAGTATTTCTTTTCCAATTTCGACGCAGTGCTTCCTGAAGTCCCAGCTTACAAGCATTTGAATAAGTATGACTATTATAAGACCGAGGATAGACTCAGGAAGTTCTTCATACCGACTTTGGAATTGGATACAGCATTCGCTCACAGACATAATCTGACCTGCTCATTGTCAGATGTAGAGAAAAAGTTTGTAGATCAGGTAGACATGGGGCATAACAGACCTGATTGGACAGATGAGGAAAAATTGCATAAGACAAAGGGAAGCTATGGTCCTATAGCGTTAGACAAAGAGCAGAGGGGTAAGTTGTGTATAAGGCGTTATCAGACTTAGTACGAAAAGGTTGCGGTGGGACAAAGCACTTGCGATCACGTTTTCACCATGGCAGATGTGGCAAAAGATTTTCTCCAAGGTCCTGTACAAGTGATACCAACGGTGTATTTTGTGTGTGGGAAGAATGCTTATGTGGGGTTGCCTGCAAATTGGTATGGAACATGTTATTTGGCAATAATATTTCCAAAGATTTACCATACAGAGGATTTGGAACTTCTAGAAGGTGGGAAGCATTCAAGAGCGAGACGAGCTGCAAGTGCAGGAATTGTTGTGGGGGATATCTTTGGAGCTATGATACCCAGTCTGGGAGTAGTCTTGAATGATGTGAAAATCCGGAGATTAGCGACTGTGGTAGATGAATTTTCAATGAATACAGCAAAGTCATTGGTGCTGGTGGAAGGAGAGATGTTGTCGATAAGGGCAATGGTTTTGCAGAATCGCCTTGCTTTGGATGTCTTGTTGGCAAAAGAGGGCGGAGTCTGTAAATTGTTGAAGGTTCAAGAGTGCTGCACTTATATACCAGACCGTAGCAAAGATCTGGAGAAATATATAAGTAACATCACTACAATCCACACAAAAATAGCGGATTTGACCGAAGAGGGGGCTTGGGAAAAGGTTGGCAAGGGTTTTGGTCAAGTGGGGAGTTGGGTTGCAAATCTGGGAAAAGGATTCCTTGGGTATGTTCTGAGACCCCTCCTTATCGTGGTGGTTTGTGTGATCTGTCTGTGGATTTCGATCAAGGCCTACAAGTGGTATCGAGCAGGCCGAGTCAAGAGAGCTTTGAGGGAAAATGAGATGAGATTGGCAAGACTGCAGGACAGTCAATATCAGAGGCTCAAGAGCATGGAGAAACTAAGATCAGGAAAAATGGCAACGAGTTCTGTTTAGGTCGGTTCTTTCTCCAAGGGAGTTGAATGAAATGTGATGACAGGAGTCATCAAAGGGGGGAACTGATAGAGCGAAATGTTCTTGTGAATTGTAGGGGTGCATCATAATCACTGGTAGTCCGCACCCGCATGTACTCAGAAATATATTCGTATATATTTAGTTGTATATTCATGCATGTTTAGTAAAGAATGAATAGTTCACTGATATAAAGTGAATCAGTAGTAGAATTGTGTTATGACAATCAGGCAATGTAATGTTTATTGAATTGTGTGAAAATTAATGCATAGACAAATCAATTCGTGTGTAATTCAATTGTAGTAGTTTAAACGTGCACCATATTAAAGTTGCACATGTAATTCATTTTTGCATATGTATTGTAATGAAAATGCTTATAGGGAAAAGTAAGGTGTGTGTTTAAAAGTTATATGTAAAGGCCTGACTACATATATGCTTAGGAAAGGCCTGGTTTATTCTTATGTTAGCATATTTTGTAGGCAGAGAAAAGTTTCTCTTGGTAAGGCTCTCTGGGCACAAACAGTAGATTTAATTAGCACAGTAGAAGGTTTCTGTTGAACGTATCTTTTGTTGCAGGTGCAAGGACACATGTCTAGTTAGTAAAGACTAACTCTTTGTTTTCAAAAGTTAGAGAGATGGGAGGCATGGTACGGGGAGTGCAATGGAATTTAGGGATGATACTTTCAGCGGAGAAGGTGCCTGGGACTCAAGGTCATCGCAACCGTCCAGGATGAAGTAACCGTTTCGATGGAAAAGTACAAGAAAGAAGACCTGGCCAAGGAGGCGTGACTAAGGCGTGTACAATTGTATTAGGGTTTTGTATTAGGGATAGTGCCCCGAGGGAGGAGGCCAGAGAAGAGGTAGGGGAGACCAGAGAGAAGGACAAAGAGTGTCCTGAGGAAGGAGCTGAGCTTAGGTATTATGTGATTGCACTTCTGAGGAAGTCTTCACAGCTGACACCTTTATTCATTCTTGCCTGGGAAAATCGTTATGTAAGGATGTCACTAAGTGTTAGTGTAGGGACAGCAATTGATTTAAAGCTTGCTTAGATAAATGAAGAGCAACGTAGAAATTGGAGCAATCATAGCTTGGTTGATCCTTCTAGAACTATCAATTCTCTTTATTCTGAGTCGGATGAGACTCCTGCGTAGGTTATTATTTGTATTAGTGCCCATCTATTTCTTTAACCTTGTGTTGAGGTGCCTGCATGTTCAGTTATTTTTGGCGATAATAAATTCTTAAACTTGAATTCGGAGTCAGTGGTCCTTTCAGACAAAATGAATGCTGTTATATAACCAGATGAGATTCTCTCCTTTACACTATTCAACAGGTAAAAAGATCTTGGCGACCAGAAGGTTCTTATAGATAATTAGATAAGAATCGGCGTTATCATAAGCATGCACCAGTAGTTTAGCTGCATCGGTAACAGTTTCTGTGATGATTTGTTGGCTGAATCACAAATTTGTGTGAGTCTCCTGAAATATTAGGCCTTGAACCGTTTTATTTACAAAAACACACATATATGGTAGATGTGGTTTTAAAAAAATCGCACCTCTAATATGACAAAGTAAGGTTAAGTTAAATAAACACCCAATGGTAATACAAACTCTAAATAAATTACATGTGTTAGACAGTACCCATACACCTTGCCACCGTAAGGTGTCTAATCGATTGTGAAAAACAATCATTTACAATGTAACACTAATAAGACACTGGGGCACACCAGAACTTCGTGTTATTAATGTTCGAAATAGTGGACCCAAGCGCTGAAAGTTCCCTATACATAAAAAAACATCCTTTGTACCAACAAATCTTCATCCATAATTAAACACCACCTAATATCAAAGATAGAAATTCAGCAATAGTCATGCCACCCATATGTGACCTAATAAAACACAAATACAAAGTACATAGAATAATATACTCGTTCATAAACCGAAATCCAAAGTAAACGTACAATTGCACGTGTCCCATCATAAATCAAACCACAAGACAAGTACCTTCAAGTAACTCACTATAGAGTAGAAGTCTAAAGTGTATCCAGAAATATGAGCTATTGGTATCTGAAATAAGATAATGATAAAGAAAACTATTTCCTAATCAACAAATACATTGCCTCCGCATGTATGAGGCATGACCCAAATAGGAACATCTTTTGCTCGAATATCAAATCAAAATAACCTCACTCCTTCGTTGCTGCATAAACGGAGAGTCAAACCATAGGATTTGTTATCCCTATGGAGCCAAATGTGTTCACCTTCAAGGAAACTTAAAGCCTGTTCCATTATCCAAGTATTTTCATTTAACTCAATTCCTTTGTTCGAATATATATTGTATCCTTAAAAGTGCAATACAATATATACGTTCCACAATGTTAAAAAGTGTTAAAGACAAACATACATAGAACATACAAAAGTTAAAATGCACTCCCTGATCAGAAATGCATGAAATACGACATCATACAGCAGACCTATACAGTAGTCATGGTGCAGCGGGCTCTTACGGCTGCTTTCAAAAAGGCACCCAGGTGGATAGTTTCTTCCTCATCTACTAAATGGAAGAACAATTTTAGTGCATCTTTCAAAATTCTAACTCCTCGTTTCCTTAAAAGAGGAACCAAAAAATTATTTTAGTACCTAACATAAAATCCACAAAAAATCGTAAAATGTAACATTGATTGTCCTGAATGTCCCATATTTAAGTATACAGATAATAGGTAATGAAAAGGATACTTATCTCCACAGGAGCAGCATTCAAAAGAGGAGGAATGTTATGTGCATGGACTTCTTATAGCCTATGTATTCTGGTTCTAGTTTGTTGTGTTGTTCTAAGTTCTTTAAAGGTGCTGCAGGAGTGGCATTAAAAGATTGAATGCATAATGGTAGCCTCCGGTCTTGAAATGAAATCCAGGTTGTCATTAAAACCCAGTGGAAAACAAAGCAGATATCTCACTGTTCTAGCCCAGCATCCAAATGAAAGGCTTTGTTCCCACGTCCTCTTACTCTGGTCAAATACCTGGCCATATTGCCTGGGAAGGCAAATGACATGTAGGTTGCTACACTCCCCTCCACAGTATCCATTCACGTTTTGTTAAAGATTGCCTTGTTATATACCACCTGCCGTAACTGTTTTTTATTAATGTTTAAGTTTTTGAGTGGGTCGGCAAAGACCCATTCAAGATTGACCAAACGGAAAGTAGATCTAACATTATCTAGCCAGGGAATCTCTATCCCTTTCTCACAATTAAGGCAGAACTGGATAATGCCTGGTTAGGCACACTTTCTTGTTATTCCAAATGGCGAGCCAAAATAAGAGCGGTCATGCCTTAATGTAGTCCTCAATGTATGGGATAACCAATTTCATTACAAGACTGGAGGCTACCATTATGCAAATACTTTTATTTGCTGCCCAACATGCAGCCCTTTAAAGAATGTAAACACATCACAATAAATAGAACATTAGCAACATCATAAGAAGACAGAGCAGACTCCTTTCTTCCTCTTTTGTTCGCTGCTCCTGACACAGCTAAGTACACTTTTCATTACATATCCCTAACTGTATTTATGATCTTTAATACTCTTGTATTACTTTTTATTGGTGAGCTCTATTAGTTTAACACAAGACTTTTGTCCTACCTTACCTTCGTTTTTTGTCCTGTAATTAACAACAGGTTTTCCCTTACAGCTCGCCATCCTCCCCTGTCCAATTTATGGCGTGGAGTGGCTTTCACTTCTTTTTCCTTCCGATCGCTCTGCGATTGTCCGAAGGAGCAGGTAAGTGTTATTATCCTTAATTACCCCCTGCCGGTCGACGGCATTCACTTTATGTGAGCGCGTCGCATTTACTGAATCGAGCGCGTTCGGCCGATTCAATCTCCTTCAGTCAAGCCCTTAAGCCCATTTCCGGGCTTAATAATCTTTATTTCTCTTGGCACACAAAAAAAAAAAAAAAGAGAGGGGAAACGAGTCTCAAACCGGAGCTCGCGTCATTTGACTCTCGCGTCTCCTAGCAACCTGCTGGGAGACGCGAGAGCGTGCTATTATGCCTCACGCGTGCTGGTAATGCTGCGCTCCAGCCTCCGACTCGGCGTCAGGTTACCTGGGTTACGGCTCATTATCTTGAGCGCGTAACGGTGCCTGGTCGAGCCGGAGCCTCTTTCCGTCCCCCTCTCTCTCATTTTAAAACAAAAATAGCAGACAGAGTGCAAATAGCACGATCACCATCTGGTGGCCTGTTATATATATTACGCTCAAGTATTGGATATACTTAATTAAGGAATCTGACATACCGAATGTCCGTGTGCTGATTTCAAGTGCAATATCTGCACAACTGTAAGTAGTCCTTTTGAAGGACACTTTACTTATTATTTATATATTTATAGTTCATTTAAAACAATACATCTTGATTAAGAGATGGATCCTGACGCTAACAACCCACAGCAGCCCCTAAGGAGCTCCTGGGTGATAGCCTTAAAAGGTTTTGGAGAAGAACTTAAGTCTTCCGTCAGAGAAGCGGTGGACGCCGCTCTAACTAAGAGGAAGAGGGTCTCCCCCGTCGAGGAGATTTACTTCTCTCTCTCAGACGGAGACTCCCCCTCTACCTCAGGACCTAAAAAAGGGGGTAAAGTACCCCAAAAGAGGAAACATGTGAAGGAAGCATTTACCCATGCATTTGAGATTGATTGCCCGCGCGCTACAATAGATGTTGGTGCTCTTAGCAGCACAAAAGAGAAATCCCAATACCTTGGGACAGAGAGAAGAGTTGCCCGTAGTGGCATGATAGAACGCGGTAACCTTTACGGTACAAATGACTTTGATGATGATTCCTTACATACCCATCGCGAATGCCCAGTCTATGAGGACCTAGAGATGGATGAGTTCATTTTTGACCCTCAGGATACTTTGGAGGATCTTGATGTGGACTTGGATCAACCCTCAACCTCATCCTCTGTTGTCAAAGACCCCCTGGGTGGGGAGATGTTTAACCCTACTACTATTTGTCACCCTCGCAGTTACGAATGGTGGCCTATAGACCATGTCGGAAAATACCTGTCTCAGTGGGTGAGGAAGCCTCTAGATAGAGAAACACGCAATTTACTGTGGAACGAGTGCCCTCGTCCCTCCTCGGAGGACAAGATTTGCAATACCCCCAACCTTGACCCCGAGTTGAGCACCTTCCTCTTCAAATCTGGAAGGGACCCCAGAAAAGGAATTGAAAAATGTCTTAAGCAATGCCAAGACAAATTACTCGATGTTCATGGTCCTTTGTCTAAGATTCTTGATATGACCGAAGAGGCTAGGACCAACGATACCCCGGTTAACACCGAACTCCTAAGAGGTTGGGCACAACAAGCAATCTGCTTCATTGGTAACGCCAACGCCAACCTCATTACCGAGCGTAGGAAAGCGGCTCTTTTGAGAATGAACCCCAAGCTTGCCGATCTTTCCGCTAGGGAGGACATGTGCGACGCAAAGGGTCTATTATTTGGAGACAATTTTGTTCAATCCCTGGGCAAGTATGTGTCCACCTTTAACGCTTTCAGTAGAGCCCAATCAAGCATGCGCAGAGTCTTTGGAGGTTGTGTACTTTTTGGAAGGGCTGACAGGAGGGGACAGTCTGTCAGCCGAAGTTCCTACAGGTCCCAATTTTATCCACAAGATGAAAGAGGCTCATACCATTTCAATAGAGGCTACCGCTCCAACTCAAATTTCTACCCCCAGAGAGGGAGGGGTTCAAGATCCTGTGGCGGCAGACCCAGATCCACCAATCAAACCTACCAAGGTAAGCCAGAAGTCTTCTTTCCCCTCAAAGGTGGCAGGAAGACTGAAACATTTTGTACACAATTGGTCAAGAATTACTCAAGGCCCC
The DNA here is from genome assembly GCA_963921515.1 of Calotriton arnoldi. Taxonomy (NCBI): domain Eukaryota; kingdom Metazoa; phylum Chordata; class Amphibia; order Caudata; family Salamandridae; genus Calotriton; species Calotriton arnoldi. The sequence continues at coordinate 147,186 of CAWUFW010016888.1, forward strand.
TGGGTTTTGCAAACAGTAGTGGGGTTCAGGATAGACTTTTGGAAAGAACCATTCCAGAAAAAGATTCCAAGGGAGATGACTTTAGATACGGAAAATTCAAAGCCGATAGAATTGGAGATTTCCCAAATGTTAGAAAAGGGAGCCATTATAAAGATCCCTTTATCAGAAATTTCGAAAGGCTTTTTAAGTACTATCTTTCTAGTCAAAAAGAAGGACAAGGGTTGGCGTCCCATCATAAATCTAAAATATTTGACCAACTTTCTAACGTACAGACACTTCAAGATGGAGGGTATCCATCCTTTGAGGGACATCTTGCAAGCCAAGGATTGGCTGGTAAAACTGGACCTCAAAGATGCCTATTTTACGATACCCATGGATGAGGACTGTCGAAAGTACCTTTGTTTTACTTGGAAAGGGACCCTTTATCAGTTCCAGTGTCTCCCCTTCGGCCTCTCCTCAGCACCTTGGTGTTTCACCAAGGTCCTGCGGCCCGTGGTCTCTTATCTGAGGGAGAGAGGGGTTTGTCTAATAATTTATCTAGACGATATCCTCATTATGTCTCAAGACAATTTGGTAATCCAAGAACATTTACAAATGACCGTAGACCTCCTTCAGAACCTGGGCTTCATCATATATATAGAGAAATCTATCATGCTCCCTACACAGGAGTTGGAATTCCTCGGTTTCCAGGTAAATACTATTCTTTCCAACCTAATCCTCCCTCACAAAAAGGTTACCAAGATAAAAAAACATGTCTCATTTATCCTTTCGAAAGAATTAATCCGTCTGAAAGACCTAGCCAGGGTTCTAGGTCTCCTATCATCCTCCATCCAGGCTATTTCACCCGGTCCACTTCATTACAGGGGCTTACAAAGACTAAAAGCTCTAGACTTGAGGAAAGGCCTGTGGTACGAAGACTCAGTTCCCCTCTCGGAGGACGCTCGAGAAGATCTTCACTGGTGGTTGAAAAACCTTCAAGCCTGGAATGGAAAAGCTACTTTCGGAAATGTTCCAGATTTTACCCTAGAATCAGATGCGAGCAACCGCGGTTGGGGTGCTCGCCTAAACAATTTAGAGACCGGGGGGAGGTGGTCCTTAGAGGAACAATCCCTTCATATAAACTCCCTGAAGATGTTGGCAGCTCTGAATGCACTTATGAGCTTCAGAGAGTTTCTAAAAAACTCCAATACCTTAATCCGCTTAGACAATTTTTCAGCTGTCTCTTATATAAATCGCCTGGGGGGGCGCGAAATCCAAGAATCTCTCAGATATCGCCAAACGAATCTGGTATTTTTGCTGGGATCAAAAGATTTCTCTCAGGGCAGAATTCATTCCGGGAATCCAGAATTTGAGGGCAGACTGGAATTCTCGTTATCTCCACGATTCCAGCGATTGGAAATTGAATCCCGAGACCTTCTCCCTGATTCAGGAATTATGGGGTCCAGTTCAAATAGACCTGTTCGCCAGCAGACTAACTCACCAAGTATAGAGTTACTTCAGCTGGAGACCAGACCCGAATGCGTCAGGGGTAGATGCTTTTCTCCAATCTTGGGAAGGGATCAAGTGTTACGCCTTTCCCCCCTTCTCAATGATTCAGAGATTGTTGCGGAAAGTGAGACTGGAGTCCTGCTCCATCATTCTCGTAACACCCTTCTGGAAATCCCAGGTTTAGTTCCCCGGGGTAATGGAGTTAGCGGTGGACTTTCCGCGACTGATCCCATCATCCTTAGGCCTTCTCCAGGGTCCGGACGGAGAAGAACATCCTTTGGTTCTAGAAGGGAAGATGAACCTTCTTGTCTGGAGGATTTCAGGGATTCAGGAAGATATTCTGACCTTTCAGGAGAGGCTAAGAGCCTTTTGGAAGATTCATGGGCACCAGGAACCAGGAAGAGGTACACGGGTGTTTGGAGAAAGTGCTCTTGTTGGTGCCTGGAAAGGGATCTGGATCCCGTGCAGACCTCTCAACAACAGGTAGCCAACTACCTTGCCTATCTCTTTGAGTCAGGTCTTTCTTATAGAACTATCAATTGCTACAGATCAGCAATTTCTTCCGGCCATGCTTTGATTAATAACCTTGCTATTGGTAGCAACCCTCTAATCAAAAGGGTTATGAAGGGTATTAGATTAAGGAGACCTCCCAAGGCTCATTACGAATCACTTTGGGACGTTAACCTTATCTTTAATCTCTTCCTTTCCTGGCCTGTCAACGATTTACTCTCCCTTAAAAAGATCTCCATGAAACTGGCGACTCTCTTGTGTCTGATCTCTTTTAGAAGGGTCTCAGACATTAGAGCTTTGGAACTTTCTAATAGGTTCTACTCCTCCGAAGGTATTCACTTCGTTATTTGGAAAACAACTAAAACAATGTCAGAATCTGTCTTCTATCCCTTTTTTCACGAGTGTGAAAAACTGTGTGTTGTGAACTGCATGAAGTGTTATGAAAATAAAATTTCTACTTTTAGACCTGTTGGCACTGATCAACTTCTTCTGTCATATGTTAGTCCTTTTAGACCTGTCCCTTCAGCCACCCTAGCCAGATGGGTTCGTTTGATTATGCATGAGGTTGGCCAGATGGGTTTGTTTGATTATGCATGAGGTTGGCGTTGATCTCTCTAGATTTGGAGCTCACTCTTCTAGGGGAGCAATGGCTAGCAAAGTATTTTGGGCCGGGGGTTCCCTGCCCGAAATACTTAAAGCCGCAGATTGGTCTAATGCAGATACCTTCTCAAAGTTCTATTTGAGACCAATAGAGCATGTTAGCAGTGTAGCTCTACATGACTTTAAACATGCATAATGGTAGCCTCCGGTCTTGATTTCAATAAAGACAAACTGAGGCTAACATTATCCCACCCTCCTCTCCCGCAGAGGTTTGGGTTAAGTATTGTTTATCTTTAATATGCTGATATTGTCTTTCTCTTCATTTTTTTGCACTGCATATTTCTGTCATTATTCCTTTCACTATACAGTGTTTCTTTGATTTTTTCTCAGATAACAATGTTTTGGAGCATCTGGAATGCCACGTTGTGCGCCTGTGTCATCGCAGCCCAAGAGGAAGGTAGGAGTCTGCTCTGTCTTCTTATGATGTTGCTAATGTTCTATTTATTGTGATGTGTTTACATTCTTTAAAGGGCTGCATGTTGGGCAGCAAATAAAAGTATTTGCATAATGTTAGCCTCCGTTTGTCTTTAATGAAATTAAGATTCTCTCTGCATAATAATTGGAGAATCGTCATTCTCTGTGACAGATAAAATTAGGGGATGAGAAAGGTGCCATCATGGCCTTTCTAAAAAAATCTGTTCTCCTCTATCTGAACTGAACTACAATTCTGAAATCCCCACACCCCTGCGCCATACGTGGCTGTGGGCAAACATTAAGTTTTATATATTTGCAGTAGTAGGGAGAGAGCCCCCCCACCTCTAGGTTGTGGCAAAGAGGATAAGGCACCAATTGAGTTTCTTAGCTTTAATCTACTTTGTGCAACCTGAGGAGCCCACGAACCTATGGCTGCAAATAATAAGTAGGAAAAAATGCTAATGTGTGTCAAGTTGTTATTGCCAACAGAAATAGATGATAGGCAATGTTTCTTTGGTCCACAGGCCATATTAAAATATCTTTTAAAATTAGTTTCCAGATCTAAAGTGGCCATTTAATCAACAAAGCCATGCACCAGTCGTTGTAAGGCTCTAGGTGTATGTGCCATTAAAACTGTGTCGTCTGCATACAAAAGCATTGGAAAGGGGGAGTCATTAACTAAAAGAACATCTAAAGTCATATGTTTAAAAAAGGAGTGAAGATTATTAATATATAAAATGAATAAAAGAGGTGCCAACACACACCCTTATCTTACTCCCCCCAAAACATTTATTGCTGAAGAAACTGCACCCTCTGTAGTGACTCTGACCGTGGCCTTCATATCTGTGTTCAAATAGGCAAGATAGTGCACCGGTGCGTTTTCCAATCCCTGCGCCAAAAGAATCGCCCACAGCTTAGAGCGGTTTACACAAACAAAGGCTTGAGATAGGTCCATAAATGCTAAAAATACTAGTGATTGTCATGCAATTGTATATTTGCCAATGATCTGGGACAAGTTTAAACATTGTTCAACAGTGCCAACACTACTCCTAAAACCGTATTGGGAGGGATATAAAACAGCCCAATCCTTAATACGATTATATAAAATTCTCCCGAGAATCTTGACCGTAGTATCGATAAGGGAGATAGGTCTATTGCAACTAGGTTGGGAATAGTCTCCCTTTTTAAAAATTGGCACAATTATAGAAGTTGACCATGATTCAGAAAACAGGAACTAAGTCAAACCTAACAAGGGTGTCCAAAACTCAGTACAGTGCTTAAAAATGTCTATTGGGTCAATGTCCAGGCCAGGTGCCTTACCATTCACACTTTGAACGATTGCATTCTCCACTTCTTTTAAATAGACAGAGAATTTCTTGCAGCATCCCTTCCAGTCTGCCAAACTAGGGCCGCTAATGGCAGCATAGAATTTAGAAAAAATGTGTCTCCCAAGTGGTATTAGCGATATGGCAAGTTATAGCAGTTGCCGTTTGGCTCCCTCTCCTTATTGCAGATACCTCCCCCCACTGATTTTACATCATCCAAGTACTTTGAGGCTGAAGGAACTGGTGTATCATCCTGAAAATTGCCCAAATACCACTGCCCTCCAGTTCGGCACTAAACTCTCAATAAGCCATGATAAGCTAAACTATAAACAAAAAAAGACACTAACAGTGCCTTGCAGACAAAACAACAGTATACTAAATTCTGGGACATAATCAAAATGTCAACTTTCCCATATGTTTATACTAACTTCCAAAACAGGTCTGGGCGGCCTTCATTAAACATCCGCGTACAGTAGTGCTCCGTTGAGAGACAATAAAAATACATGATCCCAAAAAGTAGAAGATAGACCAATGTGAACACACACAGCTTATCCAACTGAAATCACCCCCTTAGCAAGAGGCATGCCGACTATGTAAATCAACCAAAATTAAGGGATGTGGTGATATTACAGTGCTTAATAGTATATAAATGGGAAAAACAGGATCTCCAGGATATAATTCAAATTTCTTTATTTTAGGGTTATGCTTGTGTCCCCATAGTCATAGGTATAATGGTGCAGACCTTCATTAAACATGGATACATCCCTAGTTATAAAAACACCACCATCTTGAAGTGGATCACCCACAAACTAAAGCAATAGAAGCTATAAAGAAGAAACGGTATCCAACAAAGTGTAAATGCTCCTGCAATATGGCAACATCAAATAACCTGTCACAAAATGCAGGTCTAGTACCTATACTGTACAAAGTAAAGATACCGCCATGTATGAGGCAAAATTTGATTTTACCAACAACATAGCATCCTATACTATAAAGTAGACCACATGTGAAGGTGTAGTAACTGTTTCCAACTTACATACTATGGCGGTAAGAACTCAGGGTAACATTCTATCAAGGTAGAATGAAAACAGATAGTCAACCCCCACAGATGTACCCAAGATGTGGAGAGGTACAAATAGATAATAAGGTCCACACATAAAAGAATATAACAATTGTTTTTATAAACATATAAATATGCCTCGCAGTTCATATCATATCACTAGTCTATTCCCAATGGCAAAGATTGAAAGGCATTCAGCTATGTTATATAAGTCAATGAACATATATGTGTCATATAATTCCTATAAGAATAGGATAACAGACCAATCCGAGTAAATGAGATAACAATACAAAGGAATATGCAGAATCACATTTGCCATGGACAGTGTTGCTTACATAATATCTAACCAAACATATTCGATATTGTAATGCTTGGATGTAATGGTATTAAATCTGTATTCAATCCGTCAGAAATACATGTAGTTCCCTATCCTGATTCAGGCCTTTATCCACAGCTCTTAATCTAATAATCCAAGTTGTATCCAGCTTTCATAGAGCCATCGCTCTATTTTCCTCTCGTGGGTGGGGTTTGATACAAGCAATGGGATTATTTTTTCTAGTTTTCTCTTGTCCCATGTTTGCTTGTTGTAATGTGATGCAAAAGGATAGTTACTGTTCTCATTTCTGATTGCCCTCACATGCTCTTGTATTCCTTCCTTTAATGCACGTACCATGCTAACCACACATAGCAGTCCACAATGACAAATGATACAATAAGCCTACATAATTAGTATTTCAGTTAATGAATATTCTTTAAAAAAAAATCTGCTTCTGGGTTTTTTTTTTGAAGAAAAAAAAAAAAAGTATAGCCAAACTGTCCTCCAAATCAGCATGGCAAGTCTGCACTCTTCAGGCCTGATTCACAGAACTAACTTACGTCAAAAACGTAAAGTTAGTACTTTTTGGTATTCACAGAATACACTTACTCATTTTGGTATGCACAGAATGAACTTACTCATTTCGGTATTCACAGAAGTTAGTAGTCCTAACTTTAGGACTCCTAAATGCCTTCTGTGAATACCGAAAGTCTTGAAGTTAGGATTTTTCTCAGTTTAGGAGTAGTAAAGTTAGGACTCCTAACTTTAGGACTCCTAAATGCCTTCTGTGAATACCGAAAGTCTTAAAGTTAGGATTTTTCTCAGTTTACTCCTAAACTGAGAAAAATCCTAACTTTAAGACTTTCGGTATTCACAGAAGGCATTTAGGAGTCCATAGCTGGATAAATCTAGAGTAACACAAGGCACTGTAAATCGCTGCATTGCGTTACTCTGCGTCAGTGAGGAGTTCCATGGGTGCAGGATGGGTGTTCCCACGCAATCCCCCATGAATTTTTGCGCATTCCCAAATTTATCATCAGTGGTAGACCTGGGAATGTGTCAAAATGCTATGCCTTCCCAGGTGAGGCGTAACGAGGAGAAATATCTTTATTTCTCCTCATTTTTGTCTCTTTCTATGTGTGCTGCATTATGCAGCACACATAGAAAGACCAAAATGCCTGGATTGTTTTTTTGCAGGAAGGTGTCCCTGCCTGCACAAAAACAATATTGCCTAAAATGCAGGCAGCTTGCAGCATGATGCATGGGTGCCTGCACTGGCACTAGGCAGCCAAAAGTGCATAAGCACTACGAAAGGACAGGAATGCTCTGTATAATGTTAAATCAAGCACATTACTGGAGCGCAGCTCAGCAAGGTGGCTTGCTATGTTGCGCTGCGTGAAGGATTGATTAATCTGCCCCTGGGTGCACAGGCTGTGGCAGACATTTGGCCTCTCAAACTGCCTTGTCTTTTAGCAATTTCTGAGTTGTGAAATCACTGCCTACCTCAATGAGGTGGAGTGGAGTTTGAGAAGATCATTTTAATAATACATTAAGTACATAAAATATATACAGTAAAACAAAGAACAGAAACCAGAAAATGAACAAAGCAACATAATACTGCAAAATAAATAGCTACACTGGCAACCTATGCTACTTAGAATGAATACTGCCCCCCATTGTTGACTTAACACAAATGTTTTGCTCTTCATGCATATTTGACAACATGGAGGATTGTGATCCTTCTGTTAGATCGTGTACTTCCTACTATGAGGATCATGATCACTAATTGATGTAATTGATGGTGATCCTTAGGAAAATTGTACAACATTCTCTAAAAAGGAGACACCCTGAGGAAAAAGAAAACAAAGATACCATGCCAGTAAAGCCAGTTGTCTCAGTGTTTATGGTAATGTGTCATTTGGTCTAGAATCCTTCTTTGGCACACACAAGTATAGTTCATAAAAGCTTCAGGCTCTAGCAAGCCAGCCCGGTATTGGAGCTCAAGGGGCCAGCTCCAAGCGTGTCATGAGGGCACTCATTCTTGCTAAGGAAAATATTGAAGGACCTGTGCTCACAAAAGCCAGAGGGAAGATAGTTGGTGCTGGGAAAGCCAAATGTGGAAGTGAAAAAGCACTGTGGCAACGCAGGGAGAGTGTGTTTGCCAAGCAGAAACAGCAGTCAACTCACCTGCACTTACAAGGTTATCTTGGGAAAGCCTCTTTTTTCCCTTTTGAAGGGTAATCATGGCCACATGGTACTCTGTATCAGTGTTTGTACACTCCTTCAACTGGCTGAAGATTTCCATGCAGGCAAGTTCAACAGTAGTAGCATGGCAGGTCAGCAAAGCTTCACCAGGGCATTGTACAGCAACATGCATCTACTGTTGAGGGAGCACCACAGCATAGTCTATGCAGGTCTGAGGGGGCTTCAACATATCTGCTCAGTCCTTTGCTAGTTTGTATTGGATCAATGCTACTCAGGGTACATGTAATCCTTCAGTTTGAAAATCCAATTAGTCATGTGACACCATTTCCCTCCTAAGACTTGATACAGAGTTGGGCAGGCCTACCCATGCTCCAAGAATGCATCAAGAAGAAGTTGGTCTAGAATGGCAGTGTTGTTTCCCTGACAACAGCATCCATCCTCCATCTTATATTCACCCCATACTAAAATATATCACTTGTTCCACTGTTTAAGATTGTTATGGCAAATGCATTCAATGCAATATTCGCAAACATTTCTGTTGTTAGATAAAATCTAAACACAAGTGGGCCCTGTTTACCACAGATTTCTTTCAATTTATACTGGAAGGCCATTAGGTCTCACCCCTGAGTGCAGCTTCTTTACTGCAAAACTATCCAAATGCTGCCACTAGCCATACCTTTGCAAAAGGGTAGAGGAAAGTACTCCTGTGGGACCAGTTGGAGAGACCATTTCAATATCTTCCTATGCTTTAAAATTTACCAAAGGATTAGTTATTTAGGGGTCATTACTGCAAAAAAGATAATCACCCTTCTCTTTGTTGGATTCAATTGAAAGGAGAAGTTTGTTATTTATTCTTTTCACTCAGAAACAGTTGACTTCGGCTTAGAGATCACAACAATATCAGACATTCTCGAGTAAAGCTGTATGCTACTAGTATATCAGTGAGCCAGAATGTGCTGGGGATCCCATCTTTCAGATGTGTTCTCCCACTTTTCTAGCTGATTTTCACAACCGTTTAATCCCAAAAACACATGTTTTGCTAAAATGTTATTCATTTGCTTGCTTATTCTTTCTAACTAACTCTTTTATAAGATAATTGGCGGCATGCAGGCCTCCAGCACATCTTCCAAGTGTTTGCCAATAAGATATGCAAGCATAAGAAAAATCATCTCAACCAATTTCAAACATAGTTTGCTGCTTATTTTTGCAGTTATTTCTTACCACCATGCTGCAGAAAATATACCCATATATCCATTGGTAAATACGAATCTTCTCAGCTTTTACCATCTGCGGTACTTGCCATAAATATACATTGCTAGCTGGGACAGGCCAGTATTTCATACTTCCTAATTTCAATTATCAACAACCCTGCATCATGAAAGACTCACCCACAATGTACATGAGATGACGGTTGTTGACAGTACCTGCTAAGTAACACGTGTTACTGAATAGAGTTAAGAACACCAGGTTCTAGTCAGAAGACAGATTAACTCAGGCATTCCTCCAATGGAAGTCCTCGAGCAAATGCTAGTAAGTGAAATGTGTTCTTTGTAGGTCAGGTGACAGAACTGGGCAGACATTGAAATAACTGAGGCAGAGGAACACGATTCATTACTCTACCATGATGCTACCATCTTTTTTGTGCAATTAGTGCAATGGGTTCTGGGAAATATTGTTTGTCACAAATTATCTCTGAAGAGCAGCAACCACATCACACTGATGTAAATCTAGGAGTGGGGACATGGGATTATATTTGGGATTGGTGTAGGACCACCTTCTCATGACAAACTAGTTCTTCCCTTTAAACACCCATACTTCAGCCTCAGGAGGGAGATAACCTGCTTAGGGGGACCGTTGAGAGTGGTTTTCCTTACTCTGACTTGCACTTCTGTCCCTCCATGTGTCTCTAGACCTGGAACAAGTTACATGCTGTTCTGCGGAGACACATGCACCAATTGTTTGAGAAAATACTTGTTTTAAGATGAATGGCTGTTGAAGAGCAGAAGAAAGCCAACCTGCTGGTGGAGGTTTGCCTTATGGGGTTGCTCTCCCTGAGAAGCAGAGTGCTGTGGGGCTTCCTCAGCACAACTCCACCTCTTCTTAATGCCTCACTACTTGCTATCTGGTTGCCTGCCAGCAACCAAACCCAATGAAAAATTCTTACCTGCATGTTCGAAGTAATCAGTGATATGCTCCAACTTACCTCACTAGTTCAATTTTCTGCCATGTTCTCAGCTGATCTTTGATCCCAATTTGTCGCTTTTCTGGAATGCCATTCCCATTGAGCTTAAGGCTCATCAATCCCTGCACATTTCTAAGGCTGCCCTAAACACCTCCTCAGTCAAAGAGCCCACAACATGATCTTAATGGCAGGCAAGTCTTCTAACAGACAAGGTTTGGCCCTTTTAACCCTTGTGTATGGTCTTATATTTACGTGAAACAAAGAGGAGAGAAAGGGATTTTCACAAAATAGGAGGAAATACTCCTGATCCCCTTAGGGTCAAGTAACAAAACTTGAGTACATGGTTAGGCACATTTGACCAAGGGTAGGGTACACCTTAGCGCAGAGGTCTTCAAACTTTTGTAGGTTGAGCCCCCCCAGCTAAATTTTTTTAGATGTTGGGCCCCCCCACCACCTGACAGAAATTTCTGGAATCTGGTACACTACATAATCGACCGCCACGCGCATATCACGGGCCATATCCGGCAAATAATGTTCTACACAATAAGAGTGTTTAGTAAACTGTGGGTTTGTGAGTGGTTGTGGTGAAATGACAGAGGCTTATTACACGGCTCAAAACACAATATTCCAAGATAAAATGTGCGCAAATTGTTTTTACTAGGATGCTTTGTTTTACACATCACCGACAGCAGCAGTGGAAGCTTCTGTCACACACAGAATAATGCAGCACAGACAGAAGCAGTGCAAACGAGACAAACACATCACCGACAGCAGCAGTGCAAGCTTCTCACACACACAGAATAATGCAGCACAGACAGAAGCAGTGCAAACGAGACAGACACATCACCGACAGCAGCAGTGCAAGCTTCTCTCACACACACAGAACAGGTGCAGCACGGACAGAAGCGGTGCAAATGATACAGACACATCACCGACAACAGCACTGCAAGCATCTCTCACACACCTAACAAGTGCAGCATGGACAGAAGCAGTGCAAACGAGACAGACACATCAACAGCAGCAGTGCAAGCTTTCCTCACACACACAGAACAGGTGCAGCACAGGCAGCAGCAATGCAAATCTCTGTCACAGAACAAGTACTGTAAAAAAGGCACAAGTGTATTTCTCAAGTAGGCGGTGTAAGCATAAACAGCCCAAGCTTTCATTACGCACAACGAACACGCATGGTATCAGAAGCAGCACTATAAGCTTACTTATGCAAAGACAACAGATACACCCTAGAATGGAGCAGTGCAAACTTTCATTAGCCAAATAATACAACTCGCTTTGCAGCAGGAAATACTTTCCTCAAGCAAAGAACAAGTACAGCAAATGCAGCAGTAAGCCAGGTTTCCTTAGCCAGGCGAGACAGACAGAGCACAGGCAGCAACACATTAAGATTGCCTCACACATGTGGCAGGACAGCACAAGCAGCAGCAGGGCAAACATGGAATGTACATGGAATGTCCAGCAGCATCAGCAGAGCCTCAAACATCCAAAGAACCAGAAAAGCACAAACGAGAACAGTATAGACACCCCTCACACCAGAAACAAGTACAAGAAAGCAAGCAGCATTAGTCAAGCTACTACCACGTTCATTGCAGACAACAGATGCACGAGGCCAGAGCATCCTTCCACAAAATGAGAGGAAACTTTGGCCATGTATGTAGGGAACACAGGGAAAGAAGGAGGGGAGGGGAGAGGCACGTGAATACCCCCTTTTCCAAAGGAGGGAAAGCAATACCTAGCAGACGCTGGGGCCTGTCTGTAGAGAAGTCTTCTGGAAGGGTCTACTCGACTAATGGGAAAGAAAGGCTGTGGGGTGGGGAAGACATTTTTTCCTGAAAATAGTTACTTATTGGGCTCAGCAGTGCAGACAAACCTTCCATCGCTAGTCTTTAAAGGAATGCATACTCTGTGGCGGTCTGGATCTTAAATATAGTGTAGATGCTGCAGTTGGGCATTAATGAAACAAACATTGGTAAAGCCTTTTGTCTTGCGTTTCTTAGGTCTATGTGTTGTTTGTTGGAATGGGTGTATGTTGTTTGATATTACTAGACAAAATCAGAAACCACACTTCCAGAGATGTATATGCAAACATACCACTCCCAGAAGCAAACATACATGCAGAGCAAAACACACACAGATTCACATGCAGCCAGAAAATCCATATTGGCACTAGGTGGATGTTGGTTAGATACCTGGTTGGATGGATCGATGGCTGAATGACTGTATACAAGGATAAACGGATGGCTGCCTGAGCATAAAATGGATGGGTGTGGTTATATACATGAATGGATTCAATGTGTGTATGGATATATGTTTAGTTGTGGGTTGATGGAAGAATGGGTGGATGTGAATGGATGGTTAGGTGCTTGGGTAATGAACACATGGGGATGAACCAAACAAAAGTACGATCAGTTTTATATACTATCACTTCATGTTCAAGCAATATATACATGCATTTAAATACGAATTATAAAATCAGAATACATATATATAGCACTAACTATACCCAAAAAAAAAAATTGGCATATACAATGGACAATGACAGAGCTATTAAACCCAACAGAAGAGCCCTTGAGTCTGGAACCCACAACATGGCTCATGAATACACTTTAGTCTCCTTCGTCCCATACCCTCTGATTTCATTGGACATCTCCCTTAGTATCAGTCATTTCAGCTGCAGTGGGAGGCAAGGAGTCTCCTCTGCTATGAAATCGAACGCAAAGGAACAGGACTGTCTGTTCGTTTGCTTTCGGTTTTAGCAGAGGAGACTTCCTGCCTCCCACTGCAGCTGAAGCTTTTCAGCTCTACCAATTAACCCCCTCCTGGGACGGTGAACTGTTAGCTCTTAACAGACAAAGGCATGGGCACGTCGTGCCCCATGATTTCCCCTCCCTCCCCCCTCCAACCCTCTGTTACCAGAGTGCTCTAATGAAAAACAAATTCCGATTTGAAATGGGTGAAGACCTCCACCCGGGGACAGTGGAAGACAACAAAGGTAATATTTTAGGGTGGAGTGCACGCCCCCCCTGACATGGTGTCGCGCCCCCACAGATTGAAGAGCTCTGCCTTAGCGAGTGTATACCTCCCGGGTCAAGTTCATTGGTCCTGAAGAAAACCTAGTAGTACCAACTAGAGGTTGAAACATGTAGACCTTTTATTGCACTCTCTTATACACATTTTTTCACTGAGGGATACCTAAGGGCCAATATAACCTTACATGACATCCCAACCATCTTTTTAACATTGTCCAGTTGCCCCAGAATAAAGCTTTTCTAGTGGGTCATATCTGGCCAATTTTTAATCACTTAGTCACTTACTTTCACATCACTAAAATAACCAGCTCCACTGTAATCAGGTGTCGCAGCACACCCGGATGGCATTCGGCTATTCGGGTGGGACCCCAATGATGAAGCATGTCACCAACTAGGTTGGTGAGTGAGGGGTCTTTTAAGAAAGGATAATTTCCTTCTCGTGCCTATGTCCCAATACCATACAGACAGTGAGCTGTCTTTTGGTTATACTCCTTTTTTGTTTTGGTCTTATATTTATACAGTATGGAAAATATTTCACACTGCGGTTGTTTATAATTCTACATACTGAAAGTGTACTCTTGGACGGTGTTTCTGTTCAAAATGCAGTTGCTGTTGCTAAATAAATAGACATTTATGAGAAAATACTGAGACCAGAAGCTGTTTCTCAGAGACGCTTAATATGAGGGGGAGGGGTGGGGTTGTCATCAGAGGAACCAGTCAAGCAGTATCTACTCTGATCTGGGATTCTTAAACAACGTACCCCTACTTTGCAATATTTGGATCACAAGGACCCTGAAATGCGAGGTAGTGGGCTGTTTGAGCCATATCTGTTAAACCTGCATTAATCAGCGACTGCAAGAGGCACCACTGCCTTCCCCTATTCGGAGGCTTCCACACAGCATTGCCGATCTCTGTTTCTTTCAGCCACATACATCTAGATTCGAACCAAACTCAAACAGCAGCACTCTATGGCTGGAACTCTCCTTCCACACAGGCTCATCGACTTGTCACTGCCATCTAAAATCTTCTAGATCTTGAGCCGAAGATTAAATGCTTACAGCTTTGAGGCTTTGAGGTAACACTGTGGCACAACACTGCTTCAAGGCACCACGTGATACAGCGTTGTTCAACCTGCTGTACTCATTCATACTTAAGTGCCTATTCAATGACCTTAGCTCCATTTAAATCTTTTTATTATGATAGGAATTTTCAAAATATGCAGCCATTTGTGACAAATCTTGTTAGTTGGATGTTTATCTTTTAATTGACCTGGGGTTGTAAGTTCCTAATAGCTCAACTGTGTTGTTGTTTGGTGAGCACTTTTGCCTTTGCAACTTATCTTTCTCTGCGGAAAGACTTGCCATATAGGGGCATATTTACAATGCCCCTGTGGCACTTTTACATCGCAGGAGCGTCACTTTTGTGATGCTCCGTAGGTGCAGTGTGCCGGCACATATTTACAAGGCCATGCAAAGCCACCCTGCGTGGCTTTTCATGGCCTTGTAAATAAGGAGTAAGGCAATGCCTTACTCTGCGTGGAAGGGGCATTCCATGGGTGTTGCTGTTGGTGTTCCCATGCAACACACATGGTTTTTCACACTGACCCAGATTTACAGCATAGGGCCAGATTACAAGTCTGACGGTCCTCGGACCTCCAGACTCGTGGCAGCGCGGCGGTGGCGTATCCAGTTGCGCCGCACCAGCGGTGCAACTGCCCAATGATGACTCGGGCAGTCAGACTGCACTAGGACTGCCGGCTACGCCAGAGCGGTGGTCAGAGGCCTCAATATGCTTGGTGGGACCACCACAGACCCGTCCAGCATATTACGAGTTTCCTCTCAGCCAGGCTTTTCATGGCGGTTGTAAATTTGCCCCATATATAGGGTGAAGTGTAAGGAAGACAAGGTATTCATTTTTAAACCCTTCTGTTTCAGATAGTTTGGATTTGTGGGAATGTAGTCGTAGCTCATATCAGTATGTGCTATCTCTCCTATAACTTACCCTTTCAATGCCCTATATAGGAGCCAAATGCAAAAGAAACAATTGATGGACGGAATGCTGGACAATGCAAACATTCACCCCCAGTCACAAGGATCTGGGTTAAATCCATAATTCTTTTGCTCACCACACCACCCCAGTTTGGACCAAGCCATATGCAAATCAGTCTTGACCCTGTTCCTTGTGGGAACAGTCCAGCCCGAACTGCCAAGCCAGGTCCTCCCTGGACCGGAAACAAGAATCCTGGGACCGGTTTCAGGGCATCACCCTTCATCAGTCAGGCTAGCTTGAATCCAGTGGTGTAGTGAGCACGGGACCCACGTCTGGGCATACCCTTCCCACTTAGGGCGACAAATGCAAAAGAAACAATTGATGGACGGAATGCTGGACAATGCAAACATTCACCCCCAGTCACAAGGATCTGGGTTAAATCCATCATTCTGGGTCCAAACTGGAATGGCATGGTGAGCAAAAAAAACAATGGATTTAGGCCCAGATCTCTGTACTGGGGTGAATGTATGACATTGTTCTGCATTCTTTCCATCAATTGTTCTTTTTGTGTTTTTTTCTATATAGGAGCCAAGCAGCAAATGCATGGACTAATGTGTGTTTACCAACTATCAAACAGCATTAGTAATGGTGTTTTGACAATACGTGTTGGCTGTGTTATGGCGATATCTGAAATGCGTATTTTAAATACGAAAAATCTTATCTATAAATATTTCATGTTGAGGTGTTTTCAGATTTATTTTAAGTTCAGAAATATATTATGTATATGATCATAAGAATGTTTGAGCAGCATTAATTACTTTCAAATATTATTACTTTCAAAAACATACCCATTAACAGGGCAGTGATACCCAAGTATTTTAGTGAGTATTCTGTGGGGTTCCCCCTCCACTTACTAACAAAGACGGAACCAGGCGGAGAAACCGAGGAGTCCGTCCTCCTACATCCAATTACAACACAAAGATTGCTCCATGTTATATGTCTCAAAATTATAGAATGCCTGATATATGTGGATTCATTCCTCTGAAGTTTGAAAATTGTCACGCGCCCAAGGGTGGCATGTTCCATCATACTGCAAAGTATCAGTGTGGGCTGCAACGCTTGTGGATACCCTGTGAGGATTGGTGTGGGTGTCAAGTTTGAAGAGGTGCAATGGGGAACCAGTAAGGAAGAGCAGTGGAAACTAACTCCTCGTGGACATTAAATTCTATTCTTGTCCCCAATGAGTAGACATTAAAAAGGGGGGGTGAGTTAATTTGATTCAACAGAGGTCAACATGAATGAATGAATGAAGTCACTTATAGAGCGCAACTATCACTCACAAGGAGCATCTTGGCGCAAAGTGGCGGGTAGAACGAGGTGTCAAGGAGAGTGGTCTCTGTTAGTGCTGTATTTAGATGAGAGATAGGGCTAGTCTATCTGGAACTGCGAAGATCCAGGTTTTCAATCTTTTCTTAAAGATGGCTTCTAACTGCGTGAGTCTCAAAAGGCTGAGCAGGTGGTTCCACGCTTTTGTTCCAAGGACCGCCATTGACTTTCCTCCTCTGGACGTCAGGCGGAACCGAGGAGGTACTAGCAGATTTTCCGTGGAGGATCTTAAAGGACGTTGCGTTACATAAGGTTTAATTCTTGTCCTGAGATATTTGGGTCCAGTTTGCTTTACCGTTCTAAAGGTTATAACGAGGACCTTAAAAAGTATCCTTTTGTGTAAAGGTAGCCAATGGAGGGTGTGGAGGGCCTCCGAGGCTGAGGACCCCCTTGGTAATTTCAGGACCAGCCGGGCCGCTGCATTTTGCACAGTCTGCAGCTTTTTCAGAGTGGTCTTCTTAACTTCTGCGTAAAGGCTGTTACAGTAGTCTAAGCGCGATAGGATTAATGCCACTGCCACGGTCTTGCGCGCTGTAGATGGAAGGAGATCAAAGAATTTGTTTTGTGTTTTAATCCAATGGAAGCATGAGCCTGCCACCGCCAGCGCCTGCTGATGAAAGGACAGAGAGGTGTCAAATCTAATCCCTAGGTTCTTGACAGTGTCCACTGTACTTGGGGGGGGCTGTGTCAGTCGGCCACCACCGTTTGGGCGTAAAGATATTGTGTTTTCCTTGCAGCATAATCTCCGTCTTTTGGCTATTACACTTGAGGTGATTAGATTTCATCCACTCAAAGACAGCAGCGAGGCAATGTTGGAAGTTTTCTTCTGCTGTCGTAGACTCTTTATCCAAAGTTAGAATAAGCTGTGTATCATCAGCATAGGACACAGTCTCGATGTCAAAGGATGACACCAGGTCTAGTAAGGGCACCATGTATATATTAAAGAGTGTTGGGCTCAAGGCTGAGCCCTGGGGGACCCCTGGGAGCAACTGTTTCTCTGAAGATGTGTATTTACCTAGGGTTACTGTTTGTCTCCTGTTCTCAAGAAATGATACCAGCCAGGCCAACGCTTTATGCGAGATGCCGATTCTTTTTAACTGTTCTCCCAGGATGGTATGGGAGAACGTATCGAAAGCGGCCGAGAGATCCAACAGAATCAGCACTGCCACCTTTCCTTGATCCAATGCGAATTTTAATGTCTCTGAAGTGTGTAGCAGCGCTGACTCTGTTGAATGCCCTGCCCTAAAGCCTGATTGCCTGGAATGCAGCATATCTGTTTGTAGGAGAAAGTCATTTAGTTGACTATTTACTAATTTCTCAGTTATTTTGCTTAGGCAAGGCAGTAACGAGATAGGTCTAAGATTCGATAGGGTGGTGGGATCAGATAGCTGTTTCTTTTGAAGGGGTTTAACTGAGGCAATTTTCCAACTATCAGGTACTATCGCTTGCCTAAGTGAGGAATTCATGATTTGGTTGATTGTTGGATTGATTATATCAATGAGTGCATGTAGTATTTTCGGGGGGCAGGGGTCGCACGGCGAGCCTGATTTGCATGTAAGGATAGCATGTCTAGACTGTTCAAGGGTGATCGCCTTAAAACTGTTTAACATCTGCCTCTGTTCCAGATCCGGATTAGACCTTTCTGTCAGAGGTGTGTCAGTTGATTTAAAATTATTTTTTAAGTCTTTGACCTTTTCATCAAAGTAGTCCACGATCTGGTCACAAAGTTTTTGTGACGGGGGAATGTCATGATCGAGCATCTTGGGATGGGTGAAGGATTCTACAATTTTGAAGATCATTTTTTGATCAGACGCTGCCTGTTTGATACTATTAGTATAGTGGGCCTTCTTTTCACGTTTAATATTTTGGTGATAGTTTTTGAGTGCTGCTTTAAAGATGATAAGCTCTTCAGTATTATAGTTTATCCTCCATTTCCGCTCAAGTTTTCTGCATTTATCTTGTAGTTCTTTTAGCTGCGGGGTGTACCAGGGAGCAGAGTATTTGCCCCGGGAAACTCTGCTAAAAGTGGCCACCGGCGCCAGTTTATTGGCGAGTGAAGCCATCCAGTCATTAAAAATATTCGTGTCAAGCGAGGGATCCCCTGTTAGTGTGGGTTTGCCTGATTCTGCCCACGTGTACAAGTTGGGGTTCGTTAACATTTTATTCCATTTTCTTCTAGTTATTTTGCAGGTCTGCCCGCAATTTTTACCTGTATGTGTAGTGGTACCTCCAATCCCAAATGGGATGAACTTGTGATCGGACCAAGTTAAAGTGGCCGGAGAGTCCACTATAAGGTTATTAGAATTAGTACAAATCCCATCCAAGTTATGCCCTGCAATATGCGTAGGAGTCATTATCAGCTGCTTAAGTCCTAGGGTTTCTATTGTTTCTAAAAAATCTTTTGTGGTTGGGGAGTCTTCTAATTCCAGATGAAGATTGAAATCCCCTAGTGTGGTGAAGTTGGAGTACCTAACTATCAAGGCACTAAAACTTTCACCCAAAGTGTCTAGAAACTTAAGGCTGGTCCCTGGCGGCCTATAGATCAGGGCTCCTGCAAATACCACTGAGCTGGCAAATTGGAAACAGCAACCTAGACTTTCTGCTTCTTTAATCTCTGCGATATCAAATGTAGAACATTTTAGAGTGTCCCTATGAATTATTGCTAGGCCCCCCCCTCTTTGTACAGGTCTATCTTTTCTGGATATAGTATATCCTGGAGGAAGAGCCTGTACAATGTCGGGTTTGGACCAATCCTTTAGCCATGTCTCTGTGATAAAGAGACCATCTAGGTTAAGATTAGAGATTAAGTCAAATATATGTCAGGCATTTTTTCCTAAGGATCTTACATTGACCAGGTCACAGCGTAGTAGTTTAGGATCCGTAGTTATATTTGCTTTAGGGACTTGACCAGGGGTGTTGCTGGATTCCAATCTAAGTACATAGCGGCATTTTAGGCAGGTAACTGAGCCTAATATTTTATCTAGATGCAAATGACTATGACATTCACTTCCTTGTATATTTACCCGCAATAAGTCATCTCTAGAATATCCCTGTTTTGGATTGCAACCGGCAGTGTTTCTGGCCCTGGCCGCGTTCGGGACGCAGACGGGCTTGCCTTAGTCTTACTCATGAGGTCTCTAGGCATTCTTCAAGACCCCTGCCTCTGTGCTATTCTGAACTCAGTGAATGAATAGAACATATAAGAAACTGGAGATTCAAAACCAGTGGCAAATCATGCAATATAGGTCCATGGGCTGGAAAACCTATATATGTCAAAATACAGAAAATTACAATAGCATTCAGACAATGAGAGACAAGTAATGATCATTCATAAGGTAAGATTCAAGGTTATAGCATATCGCATTATGAAAAGTATGCCACACTGTGTGGGTGATAGGTGAACACAGCACACAACATCCCATAAACGGGAGCAACATAGAAAGTCTGACCCTTGTTGAGTTTAATACCTAGCCTCAACTCTCCCTCCAGACGAAGCATGGACACCCTACATACTCAAAGAAATAATCTTTTTGGTTATTAACAACACATATAAAAAGGAGGGATTGGTAAGTAGGTGTCCATGTGGCTGAAAACCACAGCTCACTCATGCAATATTAATCAGGGTTGCTTTCAAAGTATATCTTGAATTATTGTAAATTGCGGATCATATAATATGCTTTTTGTTAGGGTCCTACAGTACCGAAATGTTGGACAGGAGGAAAAGCACTCTCGGCCTATCAGAAGGCTGCATTTTTAAATTTTTGGTAATGCGGAACTCCTGCTGAACCAGCGATCCAGATATGCCTAACTTTTTAACCCCTTCAGGCCCAACCCGAGCACCTCTTTAAATGGTAATGTCTCAAAAACGGCTTAATAGAATTACACTAAGTCACAAAAAGCACGCTTCCTGAGTAAAGTTCTAATTTTCTGCCAATTTGGTGCAATTGCATTCATCTGTATTTTTTGGAAAATGGGGAATCAACGTTTTGTGGTCCCCCCGCTTTTTTGGCCCCCATTTGACATATCAGCCTGAAATGTTTGAAAAAGGAGATGAGGTGGATGAACTTTATTTATTGAAAGTTTTGCGCATATTCCTCATACGACACCAAAGTTATTAAAGAAATAAAAAACACTCTTCCTGGAAACTTTGACCGAACTGTAACTACAGAGTTGTGTCAGGTACCAAGTCAAAAAAGTTCTAATTTTTTATATACATTTTAATTTTATGACTAAAGTCATAGTAAATATGTAAATGATATGTTATACAAAACATGTGGCATGCTCTAACTAAAAAAAAGAGAATCTCATTGTTGGGACCCCTTGGGCAGGAAAGATAGGAGGAGGGCAAGATGCATGGGATATTTTTTATAATTTTGCAAAGAGTCTGAGACAGCTTCAGTCTCTGAGGGATGGGTGGTTTAGGGAGGGGCATTAAGGATGGATGGACAGGCAGGTCGAAAAAGATAGAGGAACCAGCTTGCTGTGGGCTTTGTAGAGATGGCCCCGGAAAGGAGAATGAGAAGAGGAGGTGTTCATTCTTTCTTTTTGCAAAACAGAGGAGACAGGGCTACAGCCATCATTAGTGCGCGAGATGCAATGGTAGCAGGGACCTGGGAAAAGAGGTGTACAGAGCACTACAAATATGACTGACTTACTGCCTTACATTTGAGTAGGGACATTTTCCTTGTATTTTCTAATGATTGGGCCCTAAGGCCCCCCTGCTTTGCAAGGACTGCATCAGTCATTGGATTGATGGCCCAAAGAAGAGGCGGCTAGATATGGGGGCTATTCTTCCACAATAAGGGAAGGGATCCTCAGAGTGGTAGTCCGGGGAGGGGGGGGGATAGGCATAGGGGAGAGCCAGCTTCTCAGGACCGAAACTATCCTTCGTACATTAGGTGTAGTGCCACTGGGACACCAGGTTCTGAGGGAACTACTGCACTCCAATTATGGCTGTCTTTCCACTGAAAAAGGTCGTTGGGGGGGTGCTTATTTTCCTTGCTTGCACTAGAACCTTGCAATGTCTTTTTCATATTCTACATTGTTTTTTTAGGGCCCTCTTCCCCTCAGACACTGATGGCCCGGGCTGCCACGTGCAAACTACACACAATAGCTGCCTTTCGCTTATATTTAGAACTCCGAGGAACGCTCCCGCCTCATAGTGTTCCAGTTTATAGCTTGCACGCACGGCTGACGAATGGGTGAGTAAACTTGACTCTCCACTGGAGGACATCATTTCTTCATTTTTGGCTAAACAGTTTTGCAACATTTGCCTCTTTCACCCATACTACTAAAAAGTCAAATGTACTGATCGCTAGATGGTGATTCATCCCAAGGGCATCCCCAGCAGTGAGCATTTTTAAATGAAGCATGTTTACCTCTTATCTAAGGGTATACCTCACTTAGGGCTCATATCCCCTAAGGGCGGCCACATCTTTAATTTATTTTATTTGGCTGCTCTTCATGCTCGCCTGTCCCTGTAAGCCTTATTAGTTATTACACTTTCTTGCATTTCACATATGCTTGCCAGCGAGACTGTGCCTTAAGATTTCTTCTAGTTGGTTTTTCTCATTCACAGCATTTATACGGTTGGATGCGCTATTCTATCGACAGCAGTCTCTCTCCCGAGGGCGTCTCTCCCTGGCGGTGAGTTTAATCAAATTTACTTTTTTTCAACTTCCATGGGTTGTCTTGTCCTCCATGAGGGCGTGTCCCTGCCGGGTAGCATCAGTTTTCTGATTGCTTACCAAGGAACATCTGTTTCTTGCTTATTCAGTACATGTATTGTTGACTAGGGCAGCAAACACTGATATTTTACAAATAGTGTCCAATGCAGTTTCTTCAACTTTGTAGGAAGTTGTTAGAAATTGGGTCTCTAGTTGGCAGAGGTTTGCACCCTGTCCAAGTAGGGACCACAATCCTAGTCAGGGTAAGTCAGATACACAACCTAAATTTACCTGTGCTCAACCTCTGGTAGATTGACACAGGACAGTCAGGCTTAACTTGAGAGGCAATGTATAACGTATTTGTGCAACACTTAAATAGCAGTAAAACAGTGAAAACACCACAAAAAGTCTCCACATCAGTATAGAACAATAGAGAATATTTATCTGAGTAACACAAGAGCAAAACAACAAAAATCCAATAAGTAGAACTTGAGATATGAATTTTAGAAGATGAAATTCAAAAACAGTGCTTAGAAGTCAATGCGCTAAAAGGTTACTTGAGGTTGCACTAGACTGGGGTAAATCCAAAAGTTCCAGGCCAACCACAATGGAGGGCAGGCTGGCTACAGGACTCACGCATTGCCCGGTGAAAAAGAACCTTGGAGCAAACATGGGTGTTAAAGACTCCATGCGTCTGTTCCGATTCACGTAGTCGGGCAATGCGTCGAAGTCGAGCCTTGCAGTCGGTGTAATAGGATCGGCACCACGTCGAAGTCGAGCCTCACAGAGGTGTCTTCAGATCAGTGCTGCGTCAGCATCCAACCTCACAGTCAGGACCCGCATCGTCGCCGAATCGGCACTGCGTCTGCATCTGAGAGCACTGCGTCAGTTCTGATCAGCACAAAGAGGTCACTGCATCAATATTTGCAGAAAACAGCAGCAGAACCCACTTCTGACGCCCAGGACTGGAGGGGGCAGTCTCAGGCAAGGGTGGGACTCACAGATGGCAGCAGCTCAAGCAGAGTCGCAAGAAGCATTTTGTGACCCTGAGACTTCAGAGAACAGGAGGCAAGCCAACAATCCCTTGGAGAAACTTGGGTTCAAGGATGTAGAGTACGGGTCTAGTCTTTCTCACTTTCAGGCAAAAAGCAGCAGGCAGCAGGCCAACACCGCGGAGCAGGTAGCAAAGTGGCAGTCCCTCCTACAGCACAGAAATCAGCAGGCAGCAGACCAACACAGCAATGCAGATAGCAAAGTGGCAGACCCTCCTACAGCACAGCAATCAGCAGGCAACAGACTAACACAGCAATGCAGGTAGCAAAGTGGCAGTCCCTCCGACAGCACGGCAGCTATTTTTCCAGGCAGAATGTCCTTGGTTCTAGCAAAGTTCTATTTTGGTGGTGCCAGGGGTCCAGTACTTATATCCAAATGTGCCTTTTAAGTGGGGGAGACTTTAAAGAGGCCTTTGAAGATCAC
Organism: Calotriton arnoldi; assembly: GCA_963921515.1. Taxonomy (NCBI): domain Eukaryota; kingdom Metazoa; phylum Chordata; class Amphibia; order Caudata; family Salamandridae; genus Calotriton; species Calotriton arnoldi. The sequence goes on from CAWUFW010016888.1 coordinate 170,904, forward strand.
AAGGTCCCTGGTTTTCCTGCCCTGACTCCTGACTCACTACAGGGGGGATGCAGCTCTTTGTGTGGGGAAAGTGCAAGTGTTTGCTCCTCCCTCACATTCTACCTCAGGAAGGCTCATCAGCTCGGTGATGGGCAATCAAGATGCAAATGTCACACCCCTGCTCCTTTTGTGTGACTGTCTAAGGGAACGCACAAAGCACAGCTGTCACCCAACCCAGACGTGCATTCAGAGACAGGCAGAGGCCCAGAAGGGATAAAATAAGAACATTCCAACTTTCTAAAAGTGGCATTTTCAGACTTGCAATTTAAAATCTGACTTCACCATAATAAATGTAATTTAATTTTTAAGGCAATCCCAATGTTAACCTGGGGGAGAGATAGGCCTTGCAGTATTGAAAAACAAATGTAGCAGTTTTTCACTACCAGGACATGTAAAATGTAAAACTACATGTCCTACCTTTTACATACACTTCACCCTGCCCATAGGGCTATCTAGGGCCTACTTTAGGGGTGACATATATGTAATAAAAGGGAAGGTTTGGGCCTAGCAAGTAGGTTAACATGCCAGGTCGAAATAGCAGTTTATACTGGACACACAGGCTCTGCAGAGGCAGGCCTGAGCCATGTTTAAAGGGCTACTGAAGTGGGTGGCACAAGCAGTGCTGCAGGCCCATTAGTAGCATTTAATTTACAGGCCCTCTGCACATATAGTGGACTTACTAGGGACTTATAAGCAAAATAAAGATGCCAATTGGGGATAAGCCAATGTTACCATGTTTTGAGTACGAAGCCTATGCACTTTAGCACTGGCTAGCAGTGGTAAAGTGCCCAGAATCCTAAAGGCAGCAAAAATGAAGTCAGCAAAACAGTAGCTTAGAAGGCAAAAGGTCAGGGGAAACCACGCCAAGGATGCCAGGTATAACAGACGTCATGTCATTTGGCGCATATAGGGCTACTTAGGTTCATTTTTTGTCTTTATAATCTCAGTTCATATTATTGATACCCATTGGATGGGTGACATACCTTTCATTTTCCTGATTGATACACTGCATTGCGGGTTCTTTCCTGCTATGGTGTGTTTTCTTGATTGTTACAACGTGTATTGTGCACCCAAGCTACTACAGGGTTCTAGCTAATTAGCCTGCCTTTTCCCTTTTCTTGCAGGTTACTACCATTGTCTTGTTTGTTCTGATGATGATCCTGACAAATTGTTGATAACAGGGTCGAAACGTTGACAATTTTATTAGCGGACTATATTCATTGATTGTATGAATCTCTATTTACTCCCAGTTGGAGTCTTACCAGGATTAATTGTCCAGGATAAATAGTCCCTAGCTGCTAATGTACATATCAAATGTATTATTTATTTCTTCTGTACAGCACTTATGCACACTTATCTCATTGATGTCACTTTACACTTTCACTGCAGCGGTTCTGGAGCACCTGCATTACTATCTTTATTATTGTCAGATTGAATTAAATAATTTGCAAAATTCATATGATGTGACTGTGAATTTTTCAACCTAGGGAGTCTAGGCTTGTGACTTCCCCTGCAGGGAACCATTGTTTTGTTATATGTTTATGAACCCAGGTTTATAGGATTGGCCCTTTAATGTTTTGATGCACTAGAACCATAGGCACCTTTGCTGAACCAGGCTTGCTGCACACTTTGAAGTAATGGCCCAGTGATGGCACAAGGGAAGGTGGCAATATGTGAAGGATCTTTTTTTTGATAAAGGCAGAAGATACTGCCTGATTCTTAGCCCACTGAATCCCAAATGGGAAGAGATGACCCATTTTCCTCCCTTGCTAGCATTAGGCCACAGGGCTTCCATTATACGAGCTGTTGAGTGATAGCCCAAGAGAGGGGGGCAAAAGAGTGGTTCAAGGACTAGACAAACGGTCCTTTAAAACAATTTTATAAGCAGTCTGGCCTTACCTCCTCTATACCATAACGTTTTAAAGGGGGGGGGGGCTCACTACACAACATGTTGCTCTCTGGGCCTCGGAAATAAAATCGTTTGAAACCTACTGTTTTAGAGGATTTTCACAATTCCATGTGCTCTTCACTTTTTAGCCAAAAGACTTGACACCAGTGAATTGGCAGTTCAACAGTTAGAGCCACATCTCCAGTGCCTGCTGCTTTTATTTTTCATTATTTAAAACCAGGAAAAGTAAGGCAGCACAGTTCAACCCACTTACATGATGTCAAAAAAACGTAAGTAAGCACTGAATGACTTTGAGCGATTTTATGGCCCCATTTCAATCTTTGGAGATCATTAATATGTTTTACTCTGTACCTTATTCAACATTTTTACCCATTTTCCGTAGTTTGCAACAAATCTTGTTTTAATACAGTTTTATCTTTTAACTGATTTTGTTTGGATCTTTTTGTACATCACATCTTAACCGCATAGCTGGTCACATGGCTTTCTTGCATACTTTTTACTCACGTTCTTTGGGAAAAGAAAACATTGGTACTTAATTCAACGAGCAAGGGTGAGTCAAAGTAGTCAACCATATTCCATCTATGATTTAGGCACAAGTCATATCACTCATATCAAGACTGTGGTCTCTCTCTTCAGTTGCCTAACACTTTAATTCTCTACAGCTGAAGAACGTTGTGATCCTAATGGTGCGAGCAAGCTCTAGCTGATAGGTATGAGGAAAACCAACTTAGGGGCATATTAACAAGGCGGCTTTAATGAATTATCGCCGCTTTAGCGTCCGTTTTCGGACGAAAAGCGGCGATAATTTTATCGCCGAATTAACAAGGACACGCTAGCGCGTGATTCCTGACTTAGCGTCCGTTTTCTGCACGCCTCCCATCGCATCGCTAATGAGATGCAAAGGGGGCGTGCCTGTGAAAACAACATGGGGAAATATCGCTAACCCAGGTATCGCCATATTAGCAACGTGGGTTAGCGATATTTTAAATTGCGTTAAGTATGCCTTAACGCAGGAATTTAACGTCTGCTAAATTCCTGACTAAGGCATACCTAACATGGGGGGTGGATTGTGTGGCTAAGACCACAGGCCCTATCACCAAGTATATCGCCGTTTTCCATGGGACATCGCTGGAAAACCAGCGATGTTCCATGAAAAACATTGCTATCACTGGAAAATTATCGCCTTTGCGCTAAGCGTTGTTAATACAGCGCTAGCATGGCGATAATTTCCAGCGATAGCCGGCGATAGGATTCCTCACGCTAACAGCGGCCAGCGATAATTATCGCTGCCGCTTGATAATATGCCCCTTAGTACATTACCACTTGCTGCCATATTGGTAAAGAAAATGGTAGGGAAATCTCATATTCAATGGCGTAACAAGCATAAGACTTTTAGTACTATAAGAAAGCAGGCATCAGTTTCATACATGAAATCCATAGTTCCATGAAGGATCTGGAGAATGAATGGCCTTTTCATTGGTGCATTTGAGTACTAAGTGCAATTCGTAGAAGCAAAACAGACTATTGTTGACAGTATGGACTTGTAGTTGGGCCAGTACCTTTTTCAATGATCTTTGCCAGAACTTTCAATTTAGATGCAGGTCTTAAGTTTTGATTATCTGCGGAGTGGCGTTGGGTCTTTTCTTTATAGAGAAGAGGGTTGTGCAAATTTAATGGCCTGCAGAAGTGTGCATTGACTCACTGAAGTGCCAACGTTGTGTATTCTTATGTGGGCTGTTGAACGAATAGAATCTTTAGTCTATCCTGAGAGTAAAGGGGTGTCAACAAACGAAAGGCAGATTGAGTTAACATCATTGGTTATTTAAGACAGGGCAACTTCTTTATATTCTAACCAGTCCAGAATTAACCTAGTTAGAATGATTGTGGAGTGGGTTGTATCTAATTTCTGCTGAATAACAGCTTTGATTTGTTTAATATTTGCTGCAAAGAACTTGTAAATCTTGCTGATAAATCCTTGAGATTGAGGCAGGTTATTCAGTGGTTTGAGATTAGCACTCCTTATTCCATGACAAATATTGGTTTGCGGTGTTAAATTGTTGAATTCTATGACTTCTGCTTGAGGATGCACAGATAAGGATGATTCTGTGAATATTTAAATTTTTCCTGGTTTTCTGACACACCTGTTGCTTTCGCTCTGTTCTATGGTGCACTAAGGGTACAGCAAGTAGGATTTGGAACTTTTAATTTGGGCTGAGATAGCTTATTCAGGAATTCTGTTGATCTGTTTAAAAAGATGAAAGTTAAGTTATCAAACATTGGGGGATATTCACAAGGACCTACCGCCAATTTATCCCCACCTTAACCCATCAAAAGTGGAGATAGATTTAACACCCCATTCACAAGCGGGTGCAAACTGCAGACATCACCAGTATTCCCGCGACAACTGCCCCAAAATTTAACACCACGGTGGACACCACCAACTAACCCTAATGAGATGCTGAGTAGGCGTTCCCGTGCAAAAACACACGAAAAAACCACAACACCACTTTCACAACGAACTGCCAGATCTGTGAAGCGAACCAAAAACAGGCGATAAGCCGCGGTAGCACCAGTGATTTAACACCTGCCTTTTCCTGGTGTTAAGCAGGACGACTACCTGCAGCATGAAAGGGAGCCCAGCCAAGAGCCACACCCGAAGACCCACAGATGCCATGGAGACAATGACCATGCAGCTCCGAGACCCATGAGGGACACAACACCCACCCCCACCCACCCCAGGCCCGCCACCACCCCCAGGACCCATCCCGCCCCCCCGAGAACACCACAGAGGCAGCGTACATCAAGACAGCAGACCCACCTGAAACGCACCTGCCACCCAGACCCAACGCCAGAGGAGGACATTGCCCACTACAGGCCCAAAAGGACAACCATCCCCCACATCCTGACCCACATCCCCCACCGGCTGACAGTACCAACCCAGCGGACTACCAACATCCCTCCGCAGACAAAGCTGCCGGCTGCGCAGCACATGTCGGCCTCTGGTACCATCCAACCCACAACTGCCAGAGTCGGAGGAGTCACACAGCCAGCCCCATACAAGGTCATCTCACCTGTCCTGGATGCCAACAATAGCCTGGTACCCCAGCACCTCCACTTCACCCACACTGCGCAGGAGCTGCTGGAGACCAAGCAAGGCCCCTACGCCATAGCTGGATTCCCTCACGTGTCAGGGCCAATCAACTGCACACATGTACCCCTTGTGCCCCCTGCCGACACTGCACACAACTACCACAACAGACAGCACACGCATATCATGAATGTGCAGGCAACAGTGGACCGCCCGGGACTCCTCAACAATGTTGTGGCCAACTCCCCAGGCAGAGTGCACGATTCTTACATCTCTGGACAGTCCAGCATCACCCAGCGCTCCCAGGATGGCACCCATGGAAATGCAGTGCCCGTTGGTAAGACCAAAATGAACACACCACACACCTCCAGCCCACAGTCATGCAACTCACGACACTGACAATGGGCACGCAGCACAACTACATTCAACATGACACACAACATGCCAACCGACCAGACACGACAACACGACTCCATTGTGAAGCTGGCCTTGCCATGCCCACAACCCAGCCACGGCATGGCACCACAGACACACAATAGCAGGATGCGAGGAGAGGCATGGAGCAGGCATGTGTGAGAGCGGCAAGGGATCAAGGAATGTGAACCCAACCAATGCCAGGTGTGGCGTGGAGGTGCCGGACAGACCACAGAGTGCAAACCACGGAAATGGCCATGTGGAGATCAACTGCTGGTGCATGGAGTGCAGAGGCCAGTGGACGGTACCATGTCCCCACAGGCTGTGGGCCAGAACGCGGAAATGTCGCACGTTACGTCCCCCCCTGCATGCGTGTGCATAGTGGGTTGGACCTGCGTACGCCAGGCCTGCGTAGGGGTGTGAACAAAAACCCAGTCGCACTGGGCGTGGTTCTCATTCGGAATGGACAACGCATCTGCCAGTGCGGCGGCTCTCGGCCCGCCATTAGTCCTGCATCGAGCACAGCGGGGCCTGCGTCCCTGTGCGCCTGCTGCACCCCGGGCCGCTGGTCCCCCGACCCGTCATGCCGGCCACAGCGCACCAACGAGGCTCCGCTCACCTGCCTACACCGGCGTGTGTCGATGAGGGCCCACCACGTGCCGGTGCAAGCTCCAAGCACCAGACCCGCGACCTCTGCAGCCTCCGCAGACCATTGCTGGCCCCCCCGACGCTGGCCCACATTACTCCTTTTCCATTTACATACTCCACCTGCGTCCTCCTGGGCCCAGTAGGTCCAACATGTGGAACTGTGTCCTGAGTCTTGAATGGCAGTGACCCCAAGCGGCCACAGCACCAGACTCCCTTCGATCAGTGAGGCATAATTCCATATCGCAAGCCGGCGACACGTGGTGCCACTAACCCTGTTCAACGCAAGCCAGCGACACGTGGTGCCACTAACCATGTTCAACGCCAGCCGGCGACACGTGGTGCCACTAACCCTGTTCAACGCCAGCCGGCGACACGTGGTGCCACTAACCCTGTTCAATGCCAGCCGGCGACACGTGGTGCCACTAACCCTGTTCAATGCCAGCCGGCAACACGTGGTGCCACTAACCCTGTTCAACGCCAGTCGGCGACACATGGTGCCACTAACCCTGTTCAACACCAGCCGGCGACACGTGGTGCCACTAACCCTGTTCAACGCCAGCCGGTGACACGTGGTGCCACTAACCCTGTTCAACGCAAGCCGGCAACACGTGGATGAGGGCTCAGGCCTACCCTGCGGACCAGTAGGTCCCACATCCAGCACTTAGTCGCCAATCATGAATGGCAGAGTCCACACCAGTGAACGCACGGAGAGGAGTAAGAGGAAGATGCAGCTCAGTCCGGAGGAAAGCCGAATCAGAGTCACGGAGGTGATCGAACACTATCAACAACTGACCTGGTGCCATCAACCCTGTTCACCGCAAGTCCGCATCCCGTGGTGCCACTGAACCTGAAATACGCAGGCCGGTGGGACCATCCAACCTAAGCCGGCGACACTCGGTGAATGGCCCGTGCTGACCGCTGCCTCAGGCCAACACTGCGGTACAGTAGGTCACACATGTGGAACTGTGTCTTGGGTAAGATGTGGAGGAGTCCACACCATTGGACACGCCTCATCGCAGGCGGCATCCCCTAACAGCACTGGTGCCACTAACTCTGTGCGCAATGAGTCATGGGCACTATCTGGTTGGACCTTGGTGGCGTCTGAGTCCATGGCCTGGTGGTTTTCTGCATCTTCATCTGGCTGGACCGGACTTGGTGTCCGACATGTGTCTGGTCCATTCATCTCCACCATAGTGACTGTTTCAGCGTGGTTCTGCCCTCTGCATCATGCCCTGGGGGCACACCTTCCACTGTCCACCGAGACACTCCGCGACAAGCCCCTTTGTCATCTACGGAAACCTGCTCTGCACTCGTGACCCTGCCTTAGTGCCCCGCAAGTCAGCGGCCAGTGGCGGTAGGCCCGTGCAGGACGCTGTGCATCCGGGGCCACTAACTCTGTGCAGCACAAGTCATGGGGCCTTTATGGTTGAATGGTTGTGTCCTTTACGATGTACACTGTTGTCGATTTCTGACTGCACCAGGCAGCCCTTGCCGGCTGGTGTGCACACACCCCACACACGTCCAACACAGGTGTCGCTCGATATGTGTGCCTGCTAATAAATGTGGCCGGGCGCACGTGCCCGTAGCCATTCACACCATCTGAGCAAGTGTGTCCGTGTGGTCATTGTGTCAGCATGATGGGTTCGGCACTGCAACATCACAGTGTGCTATCCTCAGCGGATGATACCATGTCACCTCAGCGTTGGCAGTGACCTTGGACATGTAGCTTCGCCCGGCCCCCCCTGCATGCACAAGCGGCGTGTGCTGGTCCAGCGTTCGTCAGTTCAGCGCAGGGGTGTGCTGAATCGGCAGGGGGAGCAGGGCGTGGCTCGGACCTGGCCTTGGGCAGGGTGTGCGGTAAGTGTGTCTCTGTGTTGGGGTGTTGTCGCCACCAGGGCCACAGTAGACGATGTTGCAATGTAGCATGCACCAGGAGGGCGGGCCCGCACGGACAGGGAAATGTAAGAGCGCAAGACCGCTCGGGGTCTTGGCACATGCATGCCAAGTGTTATGTGTATCAGTCCTGCGGCTGCATGAGTCAGTTGCCTAGCCTCATTCGCAGCGTGATCACAGCCAGCCATGGACTGTACACTTGTGTCCGCCCTGTCCGGACCATTGGCCTACACTCACTTGGACGCACACCTTCAAAGGCCAGCGTCACGGTGTTGGTGGCATGCCGCTGGACATGCGCAGACAGGCATTACAATGGTGTGCCGTAGGAGTGCACATGATACAACCGCGCAGGGCACACAAGTGTGGGGGCTCGTGGGAGGGTGGAGAAGCTGTGAGGCAACGTAACACACAGTGAGGCCGCACATGTGCCACATGCTGGACATATCAACCATGATTCCCAGGGTCACAGAAATCCCACCACACCCACGGCAGGCCTCTGTACATCTCCTGAATGCATGCAGATGGTGAAGTTACTGTAGGGATGAAGGGTCCTTTGTCTGTACTATCAGGGGGTGGCACATCTGCAGCTCCGAGATTGGACTTGCATGTGGCCAGCACCCCCTGACAGATACAATAGCATTTACTTGCAACTCCCACACTACGCACTGCCCGACGTGAGACCAACGTGTACACATCCCACACGCAGAAGTCCTTGGTCGTAGTTAGCGTGCGTGAGATGGCCTTCACACGTACTCCCACCCCACCCCAGGCCTGCACCCGTTGCACACAGACACTGCTCATTGCTCAGCCCTGTGCCATTTCATCCACAGGACTGGCGCAGGGCAAGCCAGTGCCGCTTCAAGCAGAGCCACTGACACAATGGCAGACCATCCCGGACACATGCTCGACTCCAGTCACGTGGACCTGTACCGTGCACGTCTGCTGCATGTACTGGGGGCACTGCCGTTGGCAGTGCTGCGGATCAGTTACCGGCTGAGCTTCCGCCTTGCGAACGTCACCTGCGTTCAGCCTGTGTTGCATTGTCGCTTGTGCATATTCGAGTGGACCATGGATGTCTGCCTCTCCAATGTGACTGTAGCTGACCTGGATTTCGACATGTGTGCGCCCCCTGTTGGCCCACGACCAGGAGTGTCACCGTGATGCCCGTTTATGGCATGCATGGATGTTTGGCATGCATGCTGGCAACTGGACCTGGCAGATTGCACGAGTCGTCGTGTGCAGTGAGCCCATTGAGCCGCTACCCGATTGGGCTTTGGTGCACATTGGGGCCAGGGGTTGGAGTCAGCACATCTGTCCGGGTCAGCTGATGGATTACGTCCATGACATGTCAGATGTGGTGGACAACGATCTCTCATTGGAGATGTTGGCCTACGCTGCTGCACTGGCGTTCATGGACGAGTGACAAGGTACCTGCAGCCACAACTGGATGTGACCCATTGCACGTGCCCCGACGCCTGGTAGCATGTTGGGAATCTGGTCACATGTCCCAAGAGGACAGTGGACATGGCTGCATTGGCTTGGACTCCTGATCCATGCGCGGACAACCAACGCGGGTTGGCACTGACTTGTGTTGGTGATGGACTTCCCCGGGGTGGACATGGGCGCTTTCCTAAGTTCCTCATTCAGACATGCGGCTGCATTGGTCTGCATTTTGTGGCACTTCTCTTGGCCGTGCTGACACGCACTTGTTGATAAAGTTTCCGCAGTTTCACTTGTCTCCAACTGTGTTGTGTCTTGATTTGTATGCCAATGTGTGTGTCACGGACTCTCTGGATCCCTGCCATACGTGCATTGCTAGCCCATCAGGGCTGTGGGTTTGTACTTGTGCATTGTCATGTCCCTGTTTCGTGCCTTGCCAGATGCGGATGGCCATTTAGCGGCCACAGGCGGGTGCACTTGTGTCCTGTGTTAGGTTGTGCAAATGTTGCTGGTCGTACCACATTGTGTTGGATGTTGGGGTGCTCTGCTTCCTATGTGTGTGTGCTGCATTGTGTGTGAGATGTCCCTTCAGCTCTGCTTTGGCTCACCCTTCACCCTTTCAGGCAGTGTGGTTTTCACTTCTTTGCTTGTTCAGTGTTGTGATATTGCCGGGTTGTGTGACTTGCTCTTGGTTGGTGTTGTTACTCTTGAGCATGGTTTGTCTGCAGTTGTGCTGTGCTTAATTGTGCATGTGTGCCATTGTGCCCATCTCCCCCCGTCCCCCCAGTCCCTGGTCATTCCTCTCCCTGTTGCTGTGGTGTCTGTTGTTTTGGGCAATTTCCGTTCCCCGACTCCTGCCACCATCTCCACACAGATGTGGTGTACACCATTTCCTCCATGTCATCCAGCTCCTGGTGTGGCGCTGGACTCCCACCTCGGGTGTGCATTGCTGCCTTCTTGTTGTTGGCGTATTTCTGCTTGTTTGTGTGTTTCGCATCATTCCGGCTGTTCGGGTTTTCTTCCATTGTCCTCCGCTCTCAGGCTGCATTGACCTTGTCCATGATGGCCTGCCATGTACAATGTTTTGTTGCCAATGGGGCTTGTGGGGTTGTATACTGGCTCAGGTTGCCTCCATTGTGCTTGGCTGTTATTTTCTGTTTGGTTTGTCTATTTTTTCCTGCTTTTGTTGTGCTTATTCCCGCCTGCCGTGGGTGTGTCGCGGGCCTGGAGGAGCTTTTCGCAGCTTTCCTCATCGCGAATGGACTCATCGCACTTTTTTTGTGTTGTGGATTGTGTTTTTATCTCCGTCGAGGTGGTTGTATCGCGGACATTGGCCGCGTTTTCGGCGGACTATTGCATGGTACCGCCGTGTTGTGAATTCCTGGTTGACAAGGGGTTATTTTCACGCGATAGGCTGCGATGTGTAAAGTTGTGTTAACATTTTTTGGAGATGTTTAGCACACGTTCTTGTGAATATACCCCATTGAGTAGTAAATTGTGTTGTTGTTTAGTGTTTCGAAATGTAGAGTTAGCTCCTCAGCTTATATATTTTTTTAAATTGCCCGAATTGTTTCTTCTTTTTCTTTTTTTTTGTTTACTCCTACCTGATTACGAGTTGCTCCTAATATTCCAACCCAAGCGTAAACTCCTGTTTACGCATGGGTCGGAATTCCGAGTTTGAAGATATTTAACACATCTGATAAATATCGGATGCGTTAAATAACTCAACATTTGTTACATTTCGGCAAGCTGAACCGGCCAAAATTTACAGGGGAAAGCATATGGTATTAACCGTATCATGTGGATTTTGGTGTGTTAAACAGCAAAATCTGCATATTATTCCCCATGAACTCGTAATAGGTGTTATTTATCGCACCTGGTAAATAGGAAACCCTGTGGTATTGTTATTTATCAGCGGTGATAAATAATGCCTTAACTAGTAATCAGGCCCCTAGTAGGGAATTTACATTGTTCCATCAAGCAGTAAGAAAGTTGAAACTGAACAGCTCCGTACTCTATCCAATCCAAGAAGATAAAAGATAGAAGGTGAATCAGAGTTTTCAAGGTTAGGTTACATTCTTTTTCTTTTTTAATATGTGGAGAAATTGAAAACTTGTACTAGGTGTTGAAGCGTGCAGATTTCCATTACGGCTTGGCCATGTGAAGTTCTGCTTCCCAAATACATGCTGAAATCACCTAAGAGGATAGATGTGTTTTATTGTAAATAAGACAACATAATTAAATAAGAGATTTGATATATATATTTAATCAGCACACTAGGACGTTTGTAAATTGTGGGGAATGTTACAGAAGTAAGGCTTGATAATTTGGGGAAAAACATACGTGCACCAGTGAGTCCAGTTTGCAATGGGCGCAAACAGCGAAATTAAGATTCTCCGTGTAGGCACCACATTGTTGCCAACTTAAACTAAAACAAATCCTAATAATATTTACAAGCTGTTTGTAAAGCCAGTGATTTTCCAGCTAGAGTCAAAGGGCATATTTACAACAAAATGTAGGAGCGCAGAGCTGCACCAAATGTGGCGCTCAGAGATGTGATGTATTTACAAAAATATGGGGCACCCCTGGGTTTTCCCCAGTGCTGGCGCTAAAATTAGGGTTCACTGATAGAATATCGATAGTGAAAATATCGATAGTAAAAATATCGAAGTAAAAATATAGATAGCAGGCCTCAGACCCTCGGTCTGAGGCCTGCTCTCTCCCCAGCAGCTCCGCTGTGCTCTGCTGCGCCGCAAGAACCTCTCAGCCCCACCCAGGTAGGGTTCAAGACTGCTCTGAGCCTTGTGCCCCCTCGCCAGGTTTTAACTCGTGTCTTAGTTTTAAATACCCACATTGTCCCATTATTGTCTGTTTCCTCGTTGTGCCATTAATATTGTTGCCCTTCATTGCCCACTCTGTGCCCATCCGTTAGGTTTTGTTTGTACTGTTGTTTTGTTGTTTTTTCCCGCCGTTCCCGCCCCCGCCTCCCAGCTGCACGTCCCTCCCCCCTCCCCTACTTAATGGCGGCCGCTGCGGGGGAGCGCGAGCAAGACCTCTGACCCTTGGTCTGAGGCCTTCTTTCTCCCCAGCAGCTCTGCTGTGCCGCAAGAACCTCTCAGCCCCACCCAGGTAGGGTTCGAGACTGCTCTGAGCCTTGTGTCCCCTCGCCAGGTTTTCACTCGTGTCTTAGTTTTAAATACCCACATTGTCCCATTATTGTCTGTTTCCTCGTTGTGCCATTAATATTGTTGTCCTTCATTGCCCACTCTGTGCCCATCCGTTAGGTTTTGTCCGTACTGTTGTTTTGTTGTTTTTTCCCGCCGTTCCCGCCCCAGCTCCCGCCTCCCAGCTGCACGTCCCTCCCCCCTCCCCTACTCAATGGCAGCCACTGCGGGGGAGCGCGAGCAAGACCTCTGACCCTCGGTCTGAGGCCTGCTCTCTCCCCAGCAGCTTCGCTGTGCTCTGCTGCGCTGCAAGAACCTCTCAGCCCCACCCAGGTAGGATTTGAGACTGCTCTGAGCCTTGTGCCCCCTCGCCAGGTTTTCACTCGTGTCTTAGTTTTAAATACCCACATTGTCCCATTATTGTCTGTTTCCTCATTGTGCCATTAATATTGTTGCCCTTCATTGCCCACTCTGTGCCCATCCGTTAGGTTTTGTTCGTACTGTTGTTTTGTTGTTTTTTCCTGCCGTTCCCGCCCCCGCTCCCACCTCCCAGCTGCACGTCCCTCCCCTCTCTCCTACTTAATGGCAGCCGCTGTGCGGTCGCGCCGCTGGCGCACCAAAGGTGCGCCTAAGGCAAGCCAGTCTGCACCCGTCCGCGACCGACTGTGACCAGCGCCAGGAACCCTGGACCTCCGCACCACCAACACTACGACCCAGTGGCACTCCACGCACTGAACCCAGGCCGCAACAACAACTGCAAGCTAGCGTCTCCGGCCGACACCCACGGACCCTTCAGCTGCCACCGCTGCCGGCACACCTACAGCACCGCCAGGAACACGGACCCAGCGCAACCCGCCCACAAGAACACACCCAAACCAAAGATCCTGCAATGCATCCTCCTCAACGTCCGATCCCTCCACAAACACGCCACCGAAATCTGGGACCTCCTCGACAGCACCACCCTGGACGTAGCGTTCCTCACCGAAACCTGGACCAACACCACCTCGGGACCGGACATCGCCATCGCCATTCCCCAAGGATACAAGATCTCCAGGAAGGACCGCCCCACCCGCCCGGGAGGAGGAATCACCATCGTCCACAAATCCACCCTCCTCCTGAGCACACTCCCCGATGAGCCCACAGACCTGATGGAACACCTTCACTTCAAGATACTGGCCAGCCCTACCACCACCCTCCGAGGAACCCTCATCTAGCGACCCCCTGGACCCTGCGGACCCTTCGCCAACTCCATCACAGACATCATCTCCCCGCATGCCATCGCATCCACCAACTACACCCTGCTGGGAGACCTCAACTTCCACCTCGACAACCTACTGGACCCCAACACCACATCACTCCTGGACAACCTCCACAACATTTGACTCCGCCAGATCGCGACCGAACCCACGCACTCAGCAGGTCACACCCTCGACCCCCTCTTCACAACAGGAAACTCCATCACCTTCAGCCACACCACCGAACTCCCGTGGAAAGACCACTGATGCGTCCACTTCACCTTCAGAACACCCACCATCCACAGACACCAACACCTGCTCCCACAAAGAAACTGGACCAAAATCACCGACGACCAGCTCACCTCCTCACTCAGCAACTCAACCTCAACCATCGTGGAAAACGATGACCCCAACAGCTCATCCTGAACCCTGCACAGATGGATCTCCGACAGCACCAACACCATAGCCCCCCTCAAGAAAAACAACAACACCCAAGCCAAGAAAGTCAGATGATTTACCACCGAACTTCGAGAGTCCAGACACACCTGCCGCCGCCTCGAAAAGGCCTGGAGGAATTCCAAATCCACAGAAGCCCACAACAACTTCAGAGCCGCCACCAATGCCCACCACCAACTCATCAGAAAAACGAGGAAAAAAGCTATTGAAGACAGAATCTCCACACACGCACACAACAGCAAAGAACTCTTCAACATCATCAAGGAGTTCGCCCAACCCACCAGCGAGTCTACTGACATCCCTCCCTCTCAAGACCTCTGCGACAAACTCAGCCCCTTTTTCCACCACAAAATCAAGAGCATCTACGACAACTTCGACGAAGACAACCAACACGCTGAACCCTCACCAACCACCCCCGACACCCTGAAGCCAACGATTGACAACTGGACAACCCTCATCACGGAAGACACACTGAAGACAATGAAGTCAATCCACTCCGGGGCCCCCACGGACCCCTGCCCCCACCACATCTTCAACAGAGCTGCCGACACCATCGCACCCATGCTCCGCCACACCATCAACCGCTCCCTGGTGACCGCCTCGTTCCCAGACGACTGGAAACACGCCAAGGTCAACCCCCTCCTGAAGAAACCCTTGGCGGACCCCACCGACCTCAAAAACTACAGACCCATCTCCCAGCTCCCGTTCCCAGCGAAAGTCATCGAGAAAGCCATCAACAGCCAACTTGCCACATTCATCGAAGAGCACAACATCCTCGACTCCTCCCAATCCGGGTTCAGAAAAAACCACAGTACGGAAACCGCCCTCCTCGCCGCAACAGACGACATCCGCACCCTACTAGACAGAGGAGAAACAGTAGCCCTCATCCTCCTCGACCTCTCAGCGGCGTTCGACACAGTCTCTCACCTCATCCTAATATGCAGACTCCACGACGCAGGGATCCAGGACAAGGCCCTCAACTGGATACACTCCTTCCTCTCCGGCAGAACGCAGCGGGTCAGACTCCCCCTTTCCTCTCGGACCCTACTCCAACCACCTGCGGAGTCCCCCAGGGGTCCTCACTCAGCCCGACGCTCTTCAACGTCTACATGGCTCCGCTCGCCCCCATCGTCAGAACCTACGGACTCAACATTGTGTCATACGCAGACGACAACCAACTCATCCTCTCCCTATCCAACGAACCCAACAATGCCAGACACAGCCTTCGAGAAGGCATGGAAGCAGTCACCAAATGGATGAAAAACAACTGCCTACAACTAAACACCAACAAAACAGAAGTACTCATCATGGGCCCAAACTACGGTGCCTGGTACAACACCTGGTGGCCCCCCGCCCTCGGAAGCCCACCCACCCCCACGGAGCATGCACGCAACCTTGGAATCATCCTGGACTCCGAGCTCAAAATGGACCGCCAGATCAACTCCGTCTCGTCCTCCTGCATCCACACCCTCCGCCTCCTACGCAAGACCTTTAAATGGATTCCCCTCGAACACAGAAAGACCGTCACTCACGCCCTCATCACCAGCAGACTCGACTACGGCAACGCACTCTACGCCGGAATAAACAAAAACCTCACCCGCAAGCTACAGAACATCCAGAACGCCACCTCAAGACTGGTCCTCAACCTGCAAAGACACTGCCACATCTCCCAGCACCTGCGCACACTCCACTGGCTCCCCACCGAGGCTAGAGTCACCTTCAAGATGCTCACCCACGCACACAGGGCCCTCCACGACACCGGACCAGCATACCTGAACAGCCGACTCAAATTCCACGCACCCCAAAGGACACTACGATCAGCCCAGCTCTCCTACGCCGTGGTCCCCCGCACCAGAAAGACCAGATCGGGAGGCGGCTCCTTCTCCTTCCTCGCGGCCAGAGCCTGGAACGCCCTTCCGCTCCACCTCAGACAGACAACATTGCTCCCCATCTTCGCAAGAAACCTCAAAACCTGGCTCTTCGACAGACCCCCTCCTTGATGGACTGGAACTTGCACCCCCCCCCAACCCAGCGCCTTGAGACCCTTACGGGTGAGTAGTCGCGCTTAACAAACTCCTGATTGATTGATTGATAGTAAAAATATCGACTCCCTATACTTAAACAGGTAAGTACAAAAATATTGAATCAAAAATATTGAAGTTAAAAATCTAGATATATTAAATATTGATTTAAAAATATAAATAAAATAAAATAATATATATTAAAAATATTAAATATTAATATTATCTTTAACAAAATTAATTAAATTTAATATACATTTTAACTAAATATAAAAAAATAAACTTAATTTAAAAAATATAAACACACAAACATAATAATTTATACATATACATATATTTACTTTAAAATAATTTATTAACTATTATCGTTATTTAATTTTTAAACTTTTAAATTATATAAAAATAAAATATATAAATATATCAATAATTTAAAATAAAAAAACATTCTGTAATTAATTAAAACATTAAACTATTAAAATAAAAATAAAACATACATTTTGCAACACAATAAATACAATAGTAGAGAAAATGTTGGATAGCAAAGGGGTAAAAATGACTATTCCCACTCCAGAGAGTGCAACAGTAGGGAAAGTATTGGATAGCAGAGGGGTAAAAATTACTATTCCCACTCCAGTGAGTGCAACAGTAAGGAAAGTGCTGGATAGCAAAGGGGTAAAAATTACTATTCCCACTCCAGTGAGTGCAACAGTAGGGAAAGTGCTGGATAGTGAAGGGGTAAAAATGACTATTCCCACTCTAGTGAGTGCAACAGTAGGAAAAGTATTGAATAGCGGAGGGGTAAAAATTACTATTCCCACTCCAGTTAGTGAAACAGTAGGGAAAGTATTGGATAGTGGAGGGGTAAAAATTACTATTCCCACTCCAGTGAGTGCAACAGTAGGGAAAGTGCTGGATAGCGGAAGGGTAAAAATTACTATTACCACTCCAGTGAGTGCAACAGTAGGGAAAGTGCTGGATAGCAGAAAGGTAAAAATTACTATTCCCACTCCAGTGAGTGCAACAGTAGGGGAAGTATTAGATAGCGGAGGGGAAAAAATTACTTTTCCGACTCCAGTGAGTACAACAGTAGGGAAAATATTGGATAGTGGAGGGGTAAAAATTACTATTTCCACTCCAGTGAGTGAAACAGTAGGGAAAGTGCTGGATAGCGGAAGGGTGAAAATTACTATTCCCACTCCAGTGAGTGCAACAGTAGGGGAAGTATTGGATAGCAGAGAGGTAAAAATTACTATTCCCACTCCAGTGAGTGCAACAGTAGGGAAATTATTGGATAGCGGAGTTGTAAAAATTACTATTCCCACTGCAGTGAGTGAAACAGTAGGGGTAATGCTGGATAGTGGAGGGGTAAAAATTACTATTCCCACTCCAGTGAGTGCAACTGTAGGGAAAGTATTGGATAGTAGAAAAGAAAAATTACTAATAACTTTTCAACAATTAAAAAAAAATATATATTCTTAAAAATAAATAAACAATATTTTAAAAATATACCATTAAACATATTAAACATACAAATAACATATATTATAATGTTAATTACATATAATAAAAACCTACAAACATGATATTAAAAAAATTATAAATACATTTATAAACAATATTTATTTAAAAGAAACAAATATTCACAAACAAACAAATTATTTAAAACATAAATGTATTTATTTTATTTCCTACCCTATAACACCACACCAATAAAAAAAGACCAACATTTTTATTAAAATTTATTTCCATAATTAACATAATTAATAATACATTTAAAATATATTATAATTTAAAAAAAACAATAAACATTCATTGATTACACATTCTTTAACACTATAATATCCACAACACACACCTAAAATAAATTAATTAACAAATAATTAATAATTCATCAATAAAAAATACATTATTTCCCACCCTTCCCACCATTTATACCTATAAACACCACAACACACACCTGAAATTAATTACACAATTACCATAATTAATTACTAAATAACTAATTTAAATTAATTAACAACTAATTAATAATTCATCAATAAAATTTAAATTACTTCCCACCCTTCCCACCATTTATAACCTATAAACACCACAACACACACCTAAAATTAATTACACGATTACCATAATTAATTACTAATTAATTAATCTAAATTATTTAACAACAAATTATCAAACAATTATTAATAAATTAATGTACACATTTAACACTATGACATCACAATTATATAAATATTAATAAATAAAAATTATTCAATACATTTTATATAATTAAATTACTTCGCACCCTATCCCCTATAAACCCACAACCCGCTACGGAACTAAAACCGCAAAATTCAATAAAAAAAATGTAAGAACTACTATAAATAATCAATAAAATATATATAATTAAATTACTTCCCACCCTATTCCCCTATAAATCCAGAACCCGCTACGGAACTAATAATGCATAAATAAATTTAAAAAAAATTAATAACTACTATAAATAATCAATAAATTTACATAATTAAATTACTTCCCACCCTAATCCCCTATAAACCCACAACCCGCTATGGAACTAAAAACGCAAAATTCAGTTAAAAAAATTATTCACTACTAAAATTTTAACACGTAATAAAAACACGAACAATTCTTATACAAAAAAACAAACATCACACACATATAAAATATATACTAAAATAAATAACATTAATAAAAAATCGATATTTTTAACAACCATATTTTTACAAACGATATTTAACACTTTTTTTAAATCAATATTACTTACCTAAAATCGATATTCTTGACCACGATATTTTTTCTGTCGATATTTCTGACCCAAGATATTTTTACCTCGATATTTGTGCAAATTGATATTTTTACATCGATATTTTGTCTCTGCACCAAAATTAGCTGCCTAGTGCCAGCGTAGGCACCCTTGCACCATAGTGCAAGGGTCCCTGCATTGCAGGAATGATTGTTTATGTGCAGGAAGGTGCCCATTCCTGCACATTAACCCTGGGCGTAGTTCGCGTAGTAGCGATACGCGTAGCTACGCGAAGTGCACTTCGCACTACGCGAGCTACGCGTAGCACTACGCGAACTGCGTAGTGCGGTAGTAAATGCTGTTCGCAATAATTGCACAGTGCCGGATGCTTGTCCGCACTGTGCAATCATTGCAAACGGCATCTTGCACAGTGCAAGCGGTCGTTTTCTGCCGATCGAGTAGATTTGTACTTGAGCGGCAGTTTTCTCAACGCGGACTGGTAGTTTCTCATCGCGAGCAGTCCCGAGCATACGCGACCACTCGCAATGAGAAACCTGACCTCCCCGCGTTGAGAATCTCGCCGGGAGGTTTATTTTCCACGCTCGCGATCGGCAACTTGATGTTGCTGATCACGAACGAGGAAAAAGTCTCACTGGAATGTCATTTTGCTCGCTCGCGGTCGCCAACTTGACGTTGAGGACCGCGAGCAAGCAAAAAATGCCCGCTACGCTACACGTTTTTGCACTGTGCTACGTGCAATTCGCGTAGCGCGGAGTTGCGCAAACTACGCAAACTACGCGAGCGTAGCGTAGTTTTCTGCCCAGGCCTACTGCACATGAGCATTCATTAATGGCATTTTGCTCTTTCTATGTGTGCTGCAGAATGCAGTACACATAGAAAAAGCAAAAACGAGGAGAAATAAAAGTATTTCTCCTCGTTTCGTCTTTTGAACACCTGCTCTTGCATGGTGTTAGTTGTTGGCGCTGCTTCAGATTTACACTTCCTTGTAAATCTGGGGCAGTGTCAAAAAGCAATTGGTGTGGCGGTGGAACACCCACAGCAACAACCATTGCACGCCCCTTTCACGCTAAGTGATGCATGCCATATTTACAAGGCGGCGTTAAGCCACAAAAAGGGGCGTAACGCTCCTTTGTAAATATGGAGAAGGGGATAGTGACGTTCTGGTGGCACTATCCCCTTGAAAATATACCCCAAACACTTTTGTCTCTGACAAGACCACTCATACCTATCTTAAATGAAGACCAGACTACACAAACTGTACAGAGCAATAGGTCAATATCCTGAAAATATCACTCTCCCTCATCCTGCTAAACATTCTCCTTGGGACCATTACTACGGAACTGAGGCATTTAAATATGTGTAATGTAAAAGCTGACTGCACAGAGTTTTTCAATGTACCCCACACCTTACCACATTCTGATTTTTGTGATCTGATTTAAACCAGATCATAGGACACAGACTTCTATGGAGAACACCTCAGTTTCTCTGGAAAGTGCTTTGGTTCCCTTGACGTTAGGTTGCCATTATTCATCAGATACCTAACCTAACACATAAATAACAAACCGAGCACACACACATGAACATAAATATATCCTACAACTGTGTTGACCCAACAGACTATATTATTGCCATTGGCGCCCGTTCCCTCCAAGTTAAACACAGATCACAGCAATAGACACTCAGCCATCTGAGCTATCTTACTGGGATTGAGGCCTGTAAACTCCAGGTTACATAGTTTTAGTGGCATTGCTCAATGCACAGATCTATTACCAGATTTTCTCAAACTGTCTATACAACGCAGAAACCTTGCTGCTTATGAGATTTGAAGCACTTAAGAGCCTATTTATGAGCCGGGTTGCATCGTTCTTGCACCACACAACGTGGTGCAAAAGCAACGCAAACTTTGCATGTGATTTATGAAGCCACGCAAGGCCTTGCGTGGTCCTGAGTGGCTCCATAAATCTGGAGTACAGCAATGATGCACAAATCGCTGGGTTGCCTTACTCTGTCTGGGGAACATGTTCAATAGGCGATGCATGGGTGTTACCATGCAACTCCCATGGTTTCTGAAGCATTCCCAGATTTGCCAGAATTGGTAGACCTGAGAATGCGCCAAAAAGACACTCATTCTCAGGTGAGGCGTAATGAGAAATATCTTTATTCCTCCTCGTTACTTCCTCCTTCTATGGGGCCGATTCCGATTCAGGCCGGAAATCTCTCCGACCGAGCCGGACCCGGAGAGATTTCCGACCGAATCGGACCCTAGCAGTCCGACCGAACGAGTACGATGCGTTCGTATGCTATCGGACTCAATTCGGTCGGACTCCCATTGAAGTCAATGGGAGCCGGTCGTACAACGCGTACGTGGGCTCCCATTGACTCAATGGGTGCGAGGCGAACAAGGGCACCCCCTACAGCGGGTACGCGTCGAAGAGGGTAGCGCCGTACATGCACAGGTAGGGGGGACCCATGGGTCCCCCCTGTGTGCGACTCGCACGGCTAGGCATACAGGGGGGTCCGACACGGACCCCCAAAGTACGGCTCCGACTGCTCTTTCGAGCCGGACGGCGCGAGTCGGTCGGACTGCTCGCGGCGCGCATCGTACTTACCCGGCCGGGGAACGTCTCCATTGCGCGGTGCGAGTCGTGTCCGTGTGAGCCGGTCGGAGCGGTTGGGTCCCGCGAACGAGTCAGTCGGCGATTTTGCGTACGCTCGCATCGTACTCGCTCGCCCGGACGCACGTCCGACTCGGTCTGGAAACAGGGCTCCGAATCGGATCCAGTAATGCCGAGTCCGATTCAGAGCCCTACCGGCCGAGATCGGAATCGGCCCCTATGTGTAGAAAGAGAAATATGCCTCTCAGGATTGGTTTTGTGCAGGAAGGTGTTCCTTCCTGCACAAAAACAATCCTGCATGCAACGCAGGCACCCATGCACCATCATGCATGGGTGTCTGCATTGGCGGTAGGTTGTCAAAAAGGCACCAGCGAAGGGGAAAAGGCAGGAATGCACCGTATTGCCTTAAATATGGCACATTCTCATCCTTTCCCTGTCATGCAGCGAAGTGCAAAAGGTGATTTGCTATGCTGTGCTGCTTGACATTCTCGTAAATAGGCCCCTCAATTTATTCCATCCTATACAGTGCTGTATAAGAGTGCTTGGCAGCATTTGTAGAGTATATATAAATGGAATTACCTTGAGGCAGTTAATAACAAGGGTTATTACTAAGCTTAGTGTTACTCGTTTGATCACCTTCAGTGTATAAGAGGCTGAGTTGGCCTTTCTGTGATTTGCATTTGTGGTCCTGTAGGTTGAGCAGATATCTGAGCAGTGGATGGACACTAGGGTAGAATCAACAGATGCCAGATTCTGAGGGCAGACTGAGGTGGTGCTGACGCGGTGGTGTGCTGGGTGCAGAGGTGATGCTCAGGTGATGCAAAATTATACTCAGGTGATGCTGAGGTGGTGGTGTGCTGGTGCGGAGGTGATGCTCAGTTGATTCTGAGTGGCATTGAGGTGGTGCTGAGTGATGCTGACGTGTGAGGTGCATCACGAACTGATGCCCGTATGAGTCGTCTTAAAAGACAGAGAAACCAGTAAAACAGCCCTGTATTTTCCAATGCCCTAGTTTTTATTTGTTTAAATCACGTTAGTTATTGGTTGGCAATGAAAACATATTTTATCGCCCTTGCAGTTTGAGCACATGTAATAAAAGGGATAAGTGCTTCTACTTTTAATAGTATTGAAAGGGAATTTAACGGGGTCGTTGGACAATGAATATGGCTAATAATCAGCGGCACTGCCATGCTTACCCTTATGGCCAAGGCTGCCCACTTTGTAACTGGGGAACCGAGTTCGAGTCCCAGCGTTGGCTCACCAGCCTGTGATTGTGGACACATTACTTCATTTCCCCATGCCTAATAAAAATGCTATAGCGATAACCAAACATTTCAGAAATACTAGACTGTAGAATAATGAAGTGAAGAATTACTCACCGGCTGCACCCATGTAACACGATGGACCCCAGGGACTCAGAGAGGCTTGCAGGTGCATATGTGACAGAGGTAGAAGCCCCTGAGTATACTTGCACATGGTGTCAACTTGCCCATGCTTTGCAACACAGGAATCATACCTCCGTGCCAGGGGAGTAGCAGACATGGGCAGCCGCCATGTTTAAAGATAAAGCGCGGAGTGTTGCAAATGTTGCCCAAGTAATTAAATAGAAAATAAGGGTGGTGTCGGCCATG
This sequence comes from Calotriton arnoldi, assembly GCA_963921515.1. Classification (NCBI taxonomy): domain Eukaryota; kingdom Metazoa; phylum Chordata; class Amphibia; order Caudata; family Salamandridae; genus Calotriton; species Calotriton arnoldi. The sequence continues at coordinate 194,224 of CAWUFW010016888.1, forward strand.
TTTAAATATAAAGCACGGCATGCCACCCTGAGTAATGACAGAGAGCTGTCCTGAGGTAGCGGTTTTATAAAAAATGTTTGGCGTAATTTTATTTAACTGACAAGGTGGACGAGAACACGGCACCAACACAGCTGGAATGAAAACAAGAAGCTGTGAGCAGCGATGGGTGCCAAAGCTGAACAAGCACCGAAGACAAGGGCAGAAAACAATAAATACAAGCACTCTGCGAGGAGAGGGTGGAAATAAAAAGTAGTACATTGAAACAAAACATATGGCCATTAGTGAAAGGATACATGTATCAGGGACAGTAGCCAGGGCGGTAACAAAACAGCCACAATGCGGAACAAATGTATACTATTTACCAACGAAAGCAATAGAATTTGTAAAGGCAGACCAAGCAACCAATGAAAAAGTGGTGGGCGTGTGTGGGCATGTTCAAAGCCCACAGAGGGATTACAGCATGCCTCGCAGAGCAGCACATGCGTGCAGACTCTAGGCTGGACCTAAAAATGGCAGCAATCGTGTCCGCTGTATTCCTAGTGACATTAGCAATGAGGCACTTGTAATAAGGCGGACAAGCCACCCACTTCATTTGTAATGGAGTATCCTGTTCACTAAACTTCAAATAAGGCCCTAAGGACCAGATGTACAAAATCGCAATTAGCAAATTGCAATTCCTAAAGTAAGAAACCTTTTAACATTTACTTAGCGATTCCTGGTGGGTTACAAATCAACCTGTCTCGTGAATATTAATGAGGTTGGTCACAGTTTGCGACCCATTAGGAATGATAACCATCATAGGGATGGTGGCCTGCTGAGGTTAGCAGACCACCATGTCTGTGATTGCTTTTAAATAAAGCAATCTTTTTTTAAATGTTTCATTTTTTTAAATGCTATGTTTCAAAAATAAAAAATGGAACATTTATAAGTTTCATTTTTTTAAAACAGGCAATGGTCCATGGTTATTTTGTTTAACATTCTCAAAGGAAAAAGAGGCCCATGGGGACCTCTTCTCATTTGTGAATGGTTACCACTGACTTTCAGTAGTCAGTAAAAAATTAATGTTTGGAGACTAATTCGGCTGCAAAACATTAATACATGCCTCTGTGATTCGATATTTGGAAGGTACACCCTAAACACATCCCTTCCAAATACCGAATCAGAAAACCAAATTGCAATTCGGTAGCAAGTTACCAAATCTCAACTTGACTTTTGTATATTTCAAATGCTTTTTTGAATGCACAAACAGCCCCATTCTGCGAATCGTGCCATTTGTGACCTTCAAAAGACTTTTGTACATATGGCTCCGAGTCCTCTGCTTACTTCTGTTGTGGAATATGGTTCTATATGTTAATGATACCAAGAATGTTACTTTTAAGAATACCATCCTCCTCCCTCTGCCACCCCTTACATCACCCAACCCTCTAACCCACTAACACCTCTCTCCACTTCCTCTTCCACCTGCTTATTGCACTATTGCCTTCTCAGCACTTCTGCGTCCAAGTCCTTACTACATTTGGTGTGTCCACCTTCTCCAGGCAAGAATTGGCCTAACTAAAAAATGGAATCCTGCCTAATCTCCTCCTCTTTCCTCTCCCGTTGGTCCCTGCCTTAGGCTTACAATGTGCTGTGTCTTTCTGTCAGCTTCCGCAGATAGTACTCCGCAACCATAGCTGGGCCGGATCCACTGATCTGATTGCTTAATTTTGTCATTCCACTCAGCTGCTTGTTGGTGGTGTTTCTGTGTTGGTCTTCTATGTGGTCTGTCACTCATCCTGGGGCCTTCTCCCTGAACTGGGGGTTTTGTTGGTACCTCTCCTGTGTGCCTCTATTGGTTCTGCTTTTGGGTATTAGCTCTTGCTGCCCTCTTTTCTGTCTGGGCTCGTTGGTTGGCTGTTTATTGCCATTACCTTCAAGCTTTGTTGGGCCCTAAGTCTGGGTCACACTTCCCGTTGGCATTGCCTTTTGGAGCTGGCCTTTTGTTTATGTCTGCTGGTTTGGATTTTTGCAGATCTCAAGGCTAATGGTGAGTCGCTGTTCTGTGGGTCAATTCTCTTTGGTATGTGGCCCCTGGGATCTTCATTCTAGTTTCTGGGGTGGAGCGTGTTGCTCTATTTCTTTCTGTCTATTAATTGGGCTTCTGCATAGGGGGCATGGCCTCTCACTCTGTTTTAGACTGCCTCTGTGTTTTTCTCCTGCTATGTGGTGGTTGGAGGTTTTGCCCTGTAAGTTTATTTGCCTCTGGCTCTTCTTGGCTGCATTCATTGTGAGGTTCTACATCCCTTGTTCTTTGCATTTCTTGCACTGCTCAGGATTTTGTGTGCCTTGTAGGGATTGATAAGTGAGCTTACTACTCTGGGATATATGTGTACATTAAGGACTGGGTTGAGCAAGGTTTGAGGAGATAATGCTCCGATTACTTTCCAGTAATCTTCATCACTACGAATTTCATTCCTTTTCCCAGTAATAACATCCATATCTTCCTTCTCAATATCACCACCTTGACCCCCAGTGCATGGGGATGTCAGGAAGTGCTGTAGTATCGGATCCTTTATGTTCTCTGGGAGGGAGCTCAGGGGTGGATGGAGGAGGAGGTAGGGATGATTTATTTTTATTTAGGAGAGGTTGACAGGTGTCATGTAGTAAGTACTAGGATGACAAAGGTTAACTGGAGTAATAAAGATTACTGTTAAGTAATTTATGCATTAGTTGGGTGCACTACTGAGTGTGTCAGAAAATGTTATCCACACTCCACCCTCAAACACACTTAATAAGATCCATTGCTGTCTAATTTTCCTCTGCAATACCTTTGATATTTCTGGCATTGACCACCATTCAAAGAGATGGGTTGACACAGCATTGGCAGTGGCTACCATGGCAATTCTTAGATGACAGAATCAAGGGACGCCCCTGTTACATACAGACTGGATGCATGATATCACTGTTGCAGCTTCCCACAAACAAATAATATACCGGTTGTTGGACCAATCCCCTGCCTTTGAATGTATTTGTTCCTCCTTTGAGCCAATGGCAGACCGCAATCCTACATAAACCAATGACCCCTAACCTCCTTTTGTCCTATTTTAATTAACATTTCACAGAGCATGTCCCCTCCTTTCACCCTAATCCAGGGAAGGGACATCTGTTATTTGTAAGCGAATGGCTCGCCATATGCTGATCTCCAGTAGCCCGACAAAGACAACTTGAACCAACTGGTCTTGGACTATTTGGCTCACGGACTTAAGTGGAAAACCTAACTGTATCCTATGTTATACATTGAGATTTACTGAGGAACAGATTGTAAATTTTATGTGATGGTTATAAAATTCTTAATAAAGAAATAATGCAAAGGGGGGGGGAGTGGCCGAGCTGTCCAACATGGCGGACGCGCTCTAGAGGAGCTCCGGAGGCCCGCCACGATATCCTCTTAATTTCCTATCCCATCGGCATCTTCAATATCCTGGATCCCCCCAAGGTGTTTCTGCCCGTCCCGGGCGTGCAGCGGTGATCTTTGGCGGCAGTTTCATTGCAGCGGAGGCCGACTGACGGGGCTCCTCCCGAGCCGCGGCCTGCTGCCGGGCTTGCGCCGCGCCTTCCTCCGCCTCCCCAGGCCCCCTGCGGCTGGAGAGTGCAAGCGGCCCGCCATCTGGCACGTGGGAGCCCCGGAGGACATATCGGGAGGAGTTGGGGGCCCACCGGTATATCATTTTGGCGGTAGGGACGAGCTGCGACGACTGCATCACCGGACGGGCCTGGTGTGGAGCCGACCGCTGAGAGCCCACGTCTGGGTGTTCCCGGTGGGGAGATCGTTTGGCCTCGCAGCCTGAGCGCCTCGGGGGACGGCAGTAGTATGCACCTGCTCCCTTTGGGCTGTGGCCGACTCCCTGGCGGTGCTCTTGCTGACTCCGGCGGTACCGCGTGAGTGCGGCCGCCCCGATACCGGCTTGCGGACGCCATTGCTGAGGGCCGTGGCACTTTGAATATCGGGCCTATGATCTGCAGACCGCCGCGACCTGGGCCTATGTGGTGTGGAGACCAATTGTTGCTGCTGGACTTCCTTTAGGTTGGTGTGTGGCCCCCTCCCCCTCTTGCTGTTCGGACCTTTATCTCTGGGTCCCCCGGTTGGCTTTCTACCAATATCCTGTTTCTCCCTGGGCCTCCCGATTCCAGCGACCCCAGGTCTTATTGGAGCCCCCTTGAGGACCTCCCCCGGATATTTGCTTGGCCGGTGCGGGGGTGGTGAGTCTTGGTCCTGGTGGATTGCTTCGGGTGCTGCGATAGCTGCCCGTCCTGCCTGGGTGTTGGAGGCCTGCCTCCCTCCCTGCATCCTCTTCTGAAGACTGGTGAATCTCCTTGGGGCCTGGGGCCCCCCTCTCATCGTGCTGTGGGGCATTTGGGGCTGCGGAGTGGACTGCCTGACCTACATCGGGCCGTGCAGGTGACTACTGCCCTGCTGGGATCCTGTGGAGGACCTGCCGCCCCCCCTCACTACATCGGGTGGGGTGCAGGTACAGTTTGTGGCTGTGACGTACCGGGGCATCGAAGATCTCCACCACTGCTGTTGCGAAACTCTTCAATCATCTTGCTGCATTGCGTACAGGACATGGAACTTGGAAGTGGCACCCATTAGGGGGGTGGGTAGTCGCTTGCGTGCGGAGGCGGCCGGGCTAGGTCCCGGTGTGGCTTGTGTGTGAGTTAGCTCCTCACCTGCCGTTTTGCCGGCCTGGGTCTGGTTGCTGTGTGGAGGAGCTCTCTTCACCTCCCGCCTCTGCTGTGCGGCTGCTGTGCTGCAGCGTGGATCCATCTTTAATCAACTTCCGCAGAATTCCGCCGGCTGGTGCTGGACTGTCTGTTGCCCCTCATCATGACTCGAGATAAGTTGCCGAGTGCTAAACAAAGCACACTTGATCGATTTGCGGCCACTGGGGTGCAGCCGGCGGATCCCGCGGCCCAGAATTCTCCAGGTCCAGATAATGCTGCATTGATGGCGGCCATAACCCAATCCCGTGATGCGCTTGAGGCCAAGATTAGGGTGGTGGGATCAGACATCATGTTGATCCGTCAGGATTTATGTAGGGCAGTTGACAGAATCACCGAGGCCGAGACCCGGATCTCTACCACGGAGGATACAGTGGCCTCCCTTCAGAAGAAGGTGTCTTCCCTCGAATCCATCACCAAGGGACTTGCGCTCAGGGCGGAGGATGCTGAAGGCAGGGCCCGACGGAACAATCTTAGTTTTGTTATTTTTCCGGAGGGATGTGAGGATAATAACATGGAACGATTCCTTACCACTTGGATTCAGAGCTGGATACCTCCGTCCTCTTTATCATCCTGCTTCATCATAGAGCGTGCCCATCGTGCCTTGATGCAGAAGCCTCCACCGGGGGCCAGGCCTCGACCACTTATAGCCCGCTTCCTCAACTTTCACGACTGTGATGCGATCCTCGCACAGGCTCGGTTGGCAGGTAAACTCTATCATGACTCACACCGAATTCTTATCTTTCCGGACTATACCCGATTGGTACAACAACGGCGGCAATCGTTCACGGCTGCCAAAGCCCGCCTGCGGGACCTAAAACTTCAGTATGCATTGCTCTTTCCGGCTCGACTGAGGGTGATCTATGAATCACGCACCCTCTTCTTTGATACTCCCGAAGAGGTCTTCGCCTGGACGGATGAACGACGGAAGCTCAAACCTCACACCCCACCACGTTTTGACTCAGAGTCGTCCTCCGGAGAGGCCGCAAAGCGGCTTCCTAAAATCAAGGGAAAAACCACTCGCAGATCACGCTCGAGGCGTCGCTCGAAATCTCAAGGTGCCTCCAGCTCCAGAGGCGATGGGGGCTTGCGTGACTCGTCGCCGGCACACTGTGAGGACTGAGACCTGTGGGACATGCCAATATGCGGACCGGACTGACTGGTGAAATCTATTTCTTTGGCTTTGTTGCTTTTTATTTTTATATTTCTCGACCTTTCTCTCTTGTATATGCAACACCAGTATGGGGATCTGAAAATTCTGCAATGTTTATCTATCATGCCGATGGTATTGAACATGGGCCTATGCGAGGTCCTCTCTCCACCCTCCCCTCTTCTTTCAGTTGAACACTTAACATTTCTTCGGGGAAAGTTCTATGGGGAACCGTTGGTATGGGACCGTGCCCTGCCCCCGTTGGGGTGGTGGTATGATGCTCACCGCGACAGATACTTCTACTGTTTTTGAGGTATTGGGTGGGGTGGGTGGGGGAAGGGTGGGGTTTGTTCTTTTGATTATTGTTGTTTGTTATTGCCATTATGTATCTCTCTATTTACACTTTGAAATTGCCACTGTCATTCACTGTATTAGCTGCTATATTGTTTGGTGCCAGTATCTATGTCACAGGACGTATCCGGGGTCGGGAGTAGAGAGCTTCGAGTTCTCAGCTGGAATGTTAATTGTTTGCTGGATAAAATTAAGCGAGTTGCTGTTTTGCGTCAGGCCAAGCGACATGGGGTGGGTGTGCTCTTCTTGCAGGAGACCCATCTGGCAGGCACGAAGACTCCTTGCTTGGGACGATTTGATTTTGCACACGCCTATCATGCTGGTTTCACTAGAGGTTCTCGGGGGTGGCCATACTCATCCATCGCAGTATCCCTTTTGTTCATAGCCGCACATGGAGCGATCCACAGGGCAGGTTTATCGTGATTTATGGGACGCTTTATGGGGAACCCATTGTTCTGGGCAGTGTCTATGTCCCCCCCCCCACTCGCGTGGTCCCTTATAGAGAAATTGACCATGCTGTGAACGAACCTTCCATCCGTATTGACGGTAGTCGGAGGTGACTGGAATGATGTCATGTCCACAACACGAGACAGATGGCGTGCCACGGCCCGAGTTGTAGAGGCACCGGATTCTAAATTATCCCCCCTGGTCCAGAGTTTGGGTTGGGTAGATACATGGAGGACTTTACACCCGGACACAAACGCCTACACCTATTTCTCTAGGGCTCATGACTCCTTCTCTCGTCTGGACTATATCTTCCTCATGGCGGCACATACCCACAGACTGGCCGAGACCGCGATTCTTCCCAGGTGGCTGTCCGATCATTCGCCGGTCTCTATCCTCCTCTCTCTTGACCCCAGGCGTTCCTGATTCCGATGGCGTCTGTCGCTGTGGCTATTATGTGACGAGAAGTATAGGGCACACATGCATACCTCTCTAATGGATTATGTATCACTCAACACGAGTACAATGACTTCGCCGGCCACCTTATGGGAGGCTATGAAGCCTACTCTCCGGGGGCGGATATTGCCTTCTGCACTGCTCTTCGCAGGCAGCGGCGTGCTAAGCTGCTCGAGCTCGAGGCTCAACTTCTGGAATTGGAACGTGTCAGTAGAGATGCGGCGGACCAGGCTGCACGCAGACAACTGTTGGCACTGCAGCAGTCATATGCTAGCGAGCTCCTTAACGAAGCACGTCTCCATTGGCTTGCCACCCGTAGTCGTATCTATCAATGGGGGGATAAATCTAGTGCTCTACTGCACCGTTTGTATCAACAGACATTGCAACCCCAGGTACTCCCAGGTGTAAGTGGCCCGGATGGGACTGTACTTACGGACCTGTTCGCTATTGCTGATAGCTTCGCCTCGTTCTTCGCGGACCTTTATGCCCCTTATGAAGTCCTCCCTGCCGACCTTATACAGAAGTTTATCGATGACTTTCCTCCCTGCGCATTGTCCGACAGGGTGTGAGAGTCGCTGGACGCTCCCATATCGATAGACGAACTTCTGCATGCATTGTTAGAAATGCGCGTATGCAAGGCGCCCAGCCCGAACGGCTACCCCTGTGAATTTCTTCAAAAATACCACCCGCTACTTTTAAAACCCTATCTTGCGGCCTTGGAGACCTCCTGGGAATCTGGCCGTCTCCCATCCGATTGGCGGCATGCCGAGATCATTGTCTTCCTGAAGCCAGGCCGTCCTCCGGAACACTTCTCGTCCTATCGCCCGATCTCCCTACTGAATGTAGAGACCAAGCTTTTGGCTAAAGTGATAGCCAACCGTTTAGTTCCGCATATTACAGACTTGATCCATCCGGATCAAGCAGGATTCATGCCAAACTGCGCTACACGGCACAATATTAGGCGTGTGCATAATGCCATCGCGGCAGTTGATAAGCTCAACACCCCTGCCGCGCTTCTTTTGGCAGACATGAACAAGGCCTTTGACTCTCTAAGCTGGACTTATCTCTTTGCCCTGCTTACTCGCCTCAATATCAGCCCCGATTGCTCAGTCTTATTCACCTGTTATATACAGATATAACTGCCTCAGTCCGCGTGGCTGATTCGGCTTCTAAATGTTTTCCTGTCGGGCGGGGTACACGTCAAGGCTGCCCGCTCTCCCCCTATCTTTTTGCTCTGGCCATGGAACCGCTTGCGGCCTGGGTGAGGGTAGACGCACAGCTGTGTGGCTTCGAGTGGGTGCCTGATCTTTTCGACCGTATAGCGCTCTATGCGGATGATGTTCTCTTTTTCCTCACTAATCTTAACCGGACCGGCCCGCGTCTTCTTCGTATTATGCAGATCTTTTGGGAAACCTCTGGTCTATATATGAATCGAGGCAAATCCTTTCTGTGGCCGTTGCGGGGTGGAGATGTACTTGGTCATTGGTCGCAGGAGGTAGCTGTGGTTCCAGATGGTTTTAAGTACCTGGGAGAGCATCTCTCCTCGTCTCAGGCTTTGTCGTGGAGTAGGAACCTTGGCCCGCTGTGGACGCAGGTGGGAGACCAGACACGTGTATGGTCTCACCTGCCCCTGTCTCTCTTTGGTAGGTCCGCTATTTTTAAAATGATTTCCTTGCCGCGTCTCCTTTACTAGTTGCAGAACCATCCATATCCTATCAAACCTTCGTGGTTTCGTCAATTAAATGCTATCCTTGCCCGGTTCATGTGGGGGGGTGGTGCTACGCGGGTAGCCCTGAAGACCTGCTTCCAATCTACGTACTCCGGTGGAGTCGCCACCCCGGATGTCCATGCTTATTATATGGCTTCTCATATACTTGTCCTCAATGACTGGTGGTACGGTGATCGTGGGGATCCGGCCTATGCGGTGGAGCGCTGGCTGCTGGGTGACAATGCTCTCCACAGGGTTCTTTATTCCGCGACATTGCTTCGCGATCTACCACCCGCCACGGCTACGATTTTCAAACTTTGGAAGACAGCGCTTCGACAGATGGGTTGGTGGGGGAGACTTACCAGGGAGACTCCACTGTGGAACAATGGGCAGTTACCACAGCTGATGCACCTGCCTGGTTTTCGGGGCTGGTAGGCCATTGGTATAGATACAGTGGGGACGGTCGTACGCAGATGTACCCTTAAATCCTTTCTAGACATACAAACTGAGTATGCTTTGCCACGCACACAATTTTACCGCTACCTCCAGTTCCGTCACGCCTTCACTCCGTCTATATCTCATCTAACGGAGATTCCTGAATTTAACCCTATAGAGGCGAAGGTATTCATGGGCGACCTGGGGGATCACAAAATTGCTAAAATATATCGTACACTTATTAACAACACTCCAACTACACTCCAAAAAACGAGAGAGACATGGCAACAAGATCTGGGTCCCCTGGAGGAGGATGACTGGGTAGAGGTGTTGACATCTCCACACGGCGCAGCAATTGCTACCCCACTGTGTCGCATCCAATTCAAATATTTACACAGAGCTTATTATACCCGGCACAGGCTGTGGCGTGCTGGACTTATTGCGTCCCCACATTGTCTGCGCTGTAACTGTTTAGAGGGCACTTTTCTGCATACTGTATGGGCCTGCCCAGTGCTGACCAGATTCTGGAAGGGGGTTTTGGCGTGCCTGTCTGAGGTCCTGGGGTGGATTATTGCCTCCTCACCGAGGTTGGCTCTCCTACACATTACGGAAGATATTGGTGGAAACAGATACAAACGCCATCTCCTATTCCTGGGCCTAACACTAGCTAAGAGAGACATTGCTCAGGCTTGGAAAGCTGAGGCATCACCGGCGCTTAAAGTATGGAAGAAGGGTCTTGATTTTTGTATGGGTTTGGAGCTCCCGGTCTTCGAGGCAAGGGGGTGCCCCGGAAACATTGCAAAATCTGGAAAAGGTGGGCGGACTATAGGGGAATATATCTGGAGCCTCCTCCCCCCCCCCCAATAGATGTTAGTGAATCACTATCATGATGCTAGCTAGTTGGTACATTCATAGTATTTATAATTGCTATGAACGTGGATGGCAGCATAAATTCCTGAACTTAGGTTTCGTCTGTCAGTCAAGGAGAACTACTGTGGCACAGTTGTTTTTTTTTTTCCTTTTTTTTTTTCCTCTTCTTTTCTGTGCTTCATTTATATTACAATGTATTTTTTTCTTTTTCTTTTTCTGTGGAATTCATTCGTCATAATTCCTGGAAATGTTGATCTATATATTTGTTACTATATTTGTTGGAAATGGATGGTTTATGTGGCCCATGTTTTCTACTGGATGTCAACAATAAAAATCTGTTGTGAGAAAAAAAGAAATAATGCAAAAAAAATCCACTGCTGTAGACCACTCGTGATATTCAGTGTGTTTCTATCAGAGCAGTAACCTGTTTATTTATTCACTTTGGACTGCAACAGAAGGCATTTATAAAGTAAAACATTTCGCTTTACAGAATTTTCTGAAAGCATCTTGTGACCCAAATGCAGTCACATGTTTTGCTGATGCTGACTGCTTGTGGTTGCTAAACAGATGCTTCTTTGTTTCTCTAACTGAAGGCGGTGAACACAGCCACATAGTCATTAGGTGTATGCGACGACTATGGATGGATTGCAGTTGTGCAGCCTGCTGCCACATTTCAAGCATGTAAATGGGCATGTATGCAGCTTTGACACAGTCACACCTCATTATTACTATACATCTACACATTCCCTAGGTATTCATTGCTTACCTCTTGCTTGCTTATCCACAGCATTGCACACGAATCGCAAGGGCCTGTATGCTGCATTCCCTAGAGTACAACTGATGATATACATTTTACAGAAAAGCAAGGAAAGAGGTTGGGTCAGTCGCAATGTTAATGCCCCTACCACCTAACACTCTTGTTACTGTCAGCAAGGTTCAATCAGATCTCCACACACCATAATATTCTGTGTACATCACCTCATGTTTGAAACGCACCTCTTAGAACAAAAATGTTGCTGCTAAAGTTTTAATCTGCTCTTTCGTGGAAGACTTATGCTGCATCAAATACCTAAAATAATTTCAACTTCATAATGTGTTGTCCTAACATTGTTAAATAGTAAATGTGTTATAAATGAGGTCTGTGGAGGTCACAGGTTGCACCGCCTCAGTGACCGGCTGTCTGTGTCATAATATGGCCACTACAGCCACCAAAGAGGCATCAGTGCCTACAATAAAAATCTAGGGGGCATATTCTCAAGAATTTATCACCGATTTATCGGCACTTTAGCACCGCAAAAGAGGCGATAGACTTATCGCCCTATTCTCAAGCTGGTGCAAACTGCCGATATCGCCAGTTTACCAGCGATAGCTGCTGCAAAAAACATCGCCACGGATGAGTGCCACAACTAACGCTAATGATATGCAGAGTAGGCGTTCCCGTGCAAAAACACACGAAAACACCACTTTGCGAGATTCTCAACGACCAGTCAGATCTGCGATGCGAACCAAGAACAGGCGATAAGGCGCGTTAGCAGCAGGGATTTAACACCTGCCTTTTGCTGGTGTTAAGCAGGAGGACTACCTGCAGTATGAAAGGGAGCCCAGCCCAGAGCCACATCTGAAGACCAACAGATGCCATGGAGCCAATGATCATGCAGCTCAGAGAACCAAGAGGGTCACAACACCCACCGCCACCACTCCCAGGCCCCGCCCCGGACCACTCCCCCCGGATTACCACCTAGGAAGTGCAGGACAGCGGACGACCCTAAAATGCACCAGCCCCAGAGACTCAACGCCAGAGGAAGCCATTGGCCAACACAGGCTCAAAAGGACAACCATCCACCGCATCCTGACCCACATTGCCCACAGGCTGACGGTACCAACACAGCGGACAACCAACATCCCCCCGCAGACAAAGCTGCTGGCTGTGCTGCATCTGTTGGCCCCTGGTACCTTCCAACCAGCAACTGCCGGAGTCGGAGGAGTCTCACAGCCAGCCCCATCAAACTCCCTCACATACGTCATGGATGCATGTCCACAAAAGCAACGGCGGGCCCCTGTATCTGCACCACACGATAGTTCCAATTCGTACTGCACCTGCGCAACCAACACTAACGCCAGCCGTGCTAGACGCCTCCGTGCCCCATGCCCAAGATCGTAGTAACCGAAATGTGGGTGCGCCAGGTCATGAAGTCCAGTAGTCAACAGTAGTGTAAAAACAGAACTTTATTACAAATACACAAACAAACAAAACAAAAAGCTCAGCCAACGCGTTCCATTCCCAACAGGGAACTTCAACAGGGCAACGTGTCTTCAGAAACCTGTGGGAGAAATGGTGACAATGGTCAAACTTCCGTATAGTCACATGCCTAATCTGGTACAGTGTACTGCACTTGGACAAACCGGAATGCTCACAGGCATGATAAACCATGCATGAGAAGACCGTAACAGAACTTCGTGTGGCCGTAACCGTCGTAGGAATGAAGAGGAAGGTAATGACCACACAAACTGCTGTTACGGTCACATCATGCAGGACTCATCATACCTGAAAGCATCACGGTGTGTGTCAGCCCGATACCCCTGCCCCTCACTCCCCCCACACTGCGCAGGAACATCTTGAGACCACGCAAGGGAACTACGCCATAGCTGGCGTCACGCACGTGTTGGGGGCAATTCACAGCACACGTGTATGACTACTGCCCCCTGCCGACACTGCACACAATCACCGCAACAGCAACCACACGCATGCCATCACTGTGCATACAGAAGTGGACCACCGTGGCCTGTCCACCAATGTCGTCGCAAACTCCCCAGGCAGTGTGCATGATCCCCACATGTCCGCTAGTCCGCCACCAACCAGCGCTTTGAGGATGGCCCCCATGGAAATGCACTGCCCATCGGCAAGTACCAACTGAACACATCACACACCTCAACTCCACAATCCCCCAAATCACAACTGTGGGAATGCACACGTCACCAATCCACCACCAAAGTGACTACTGGATGTGTCTCAGTCTCTGCCACAACCTGCCCATAGGCCTACACACACGTGGCCGACCACCTTCAACGTGCAAATTCACACTGGAGACGAGGTGGCTACGTCCCAAACCAACCCGCGCATATCACGTCATCGCATGCAGGGTCGTGTCAGCAAGGGCGGCGCCCCTCACCCAGCCACGAGTCCGCCGCTGTGACCGGTGGTGCCTGCGCCATCCTGTGCGCCTGATGCACCCCAGCCCTGGTCCCCAGACCGGTCCTCCGCCCAGCGATGACTGGCTGCCCCTGCGCACCCAGGCCTCAATGCTCACCTGCCGCCACCGGCGTGTCTCCAAGAGGGCCCACCACGTGCCGGGGCATCCTCCTCAGCCGATCGCTGGATTCTGCGCCACAGACCCCCAGCGCACCCTGCGGCACCGCACCGCGGAGTCATGTGTGTGCTGACTGCTGCCAGCGTGTACACTGCAGTCCAGCAGGGCACACTGTTCAATTTGAGTCTTGATTCGCTGGACGCCGTATCGAGGCCAGCGCATCAACGCAGGCTGCACACCCGCTCAGCTCTTCAGGTGCCACTAACCCTGTGCAACGCAAGTCATCGTCACGTGGCAGTAGGCCCCTGCCAGCCGCAGTGCAGCGGGTGCCACTGACCCTGTGCAACGCAAGTCATCGTCACGTGGCGGTAGGCCCCTGCCAGCCTCAGTGCAGCGGGTGCCACCAACTCAGTGCACCACAAGTCATCGTCCCGTGGCGGTAGGCCCGTGCCGGCCGCAGTGCAGCGGGTGCCACCAACTCAGTGCACCACAAGTCATGGACCCTTCATGATTGGGTCGCGTGGTGCGGACGCCATCATGTCATCTCCGGCAGTGGGGAATGTGACGTGCTAGGCCCCTTTTATTGGCAGGGTCACATGTCCTGTGACGCCTGTGCTGGATGGGTGTGGTGTGGGTGTGAACCAGCCCTCAGGGAATGGCTGTGGTATGCTGACAACTAGACCAGTGATCAGCAGATCACTAAAGGGAAGACCTGGGACATGTAGCTTTGTCGTCCCCCCCTCTGAGCGTAAGCGGAGTGGACTGGCCTGGCGTATGGCAGGCCAGCGTAGGGGTGGGAACAATGAGCCCGGGGCTCTGTGCGTGCTTCAGTTCTGGGCTGGACATGGAAGTAACTGATGCTTGTGTCTCTGTTGTAGTGTCTACACCACCCGGACCGCAATCGGCAATGTTGCACCCTGTGACTCAAGTCCCACGACATGAGCAACATGGACGTAAGGGGGAATCACTGACCCTACATTCATCCATACTCTCATACTTGAATGATCAAAGGCATGACACATCTGTGCGATTCTGAATGTTTAATTCACATCCAGTGGAGTGTTGCAGCTGGAGCAGTACAGGGCCATGCAAACACCACTTCACATTATTGGCCAATGGAGGGCCAGCCAGAGTCCTTCAGGGAATGGCAAGTACATCGGAAGAGGAAGAGTTCAGTCCGCAGTCTGATCGCTGTGCCATTGGTAACCAAACAGAAAATGGCAGTCCATGTCGAGGTCCAAGGTGAGTGTCGTAGAGTGTATCGGGGGACAGTGGAAGGTGATGATGCAAAGGGCAGAACCAAGAAGAAACAGGCCATATGGCGGAGATGAATGCTACTGCCTCCTCCTTACCAGTAAGGTTGATTCACCCGCATCTTCGTCCTCTGATGTCAAATGTGCCTCACACGTGGGTGGTTATGGATTGCCTGCCGCACTGTGAGGCACTGACACATCAGGGGGCAGAGATGTGGATGTAGAAGCAGCAGCATTCATCTGCCCAAGGCCTTGAGGCAGCAATGCCATAACGATGTGCTGCAGGGCATGGAAGGTCCCAGCCACATCTCGCTGGTGTGCAGCCGTGGCAGGCATTCTTTCCACCGTCATCCGCTCCGTGTTCTCCATGAGCCCCCGCATCTGTCCCAACTCCCGGCTGACATCGCTGGAGCCACTCTGACTGGACAGTTGTTCTTGTCTAAGAATCATGACTCCAGCGATGTCAGCCATGGATCGTTGGAGAGCATGAAGCGGACTGTGGGTGTCCGTTAGGGACTGTAAGTGGTCCCTGATGGTACTCAGACACCCATGTATGGCATCAAGTTTGGCTGCCATGAGGTCGAACCCCACCTGCATCTGATCAGCCATCTTCTCCTGGCCCTTTAACACACGGCGTTGGAAGGTCATGTGTTGTTCGTGGGGGTCCTGGGAGTCAGCTGTGGTGGTGGGTGCTTCCTGCTGTGTGGTCTGTGCAGGGGGTGGGCTCTCCTCGATGCAGCTGGGCAGCCCTGCTCCTGGAGGTGAGGTGCCGTAGCTGTCCATGAACTCTTGGAGGGCGTCGGTGTCGAAGGTGTGGAGGTCCTCTTCATCATCAGTGAAGAGCTGTTGGGTCTGCTCTGCAGGAGGTGTTGGTTCTCCCTCTGCAATTTGAAGGGGAGATGTAGTTTAACATTGTGTTCACATGTATGTTGACGCATTGTACAAGTTTACATACAAACTGCATGACAATGTACATTGTGAGTGTTTGGGAGGAGCTGCCTATTTTATGCAGGACAGTGGACATTTCGACAACATCACGGATGTGTGTTTGTACTTGTACATTATCATCTCACATTTCCCTGCTATGCCAAATGTGATTGACCAGTTTCTACACACAAGCGGCACCAGTTGTGTCCTCTGCTCTGTTGTGAACGTGTTGCAGTTTATACCACATTGTTGTCAATGTTGATGTGCTCTGAATGTTATGTGTGTGTGCTGCATTTTGGGAGAGTCGCCCCTGCAGCTCTGATTTGGCTGGCCCTTATCCCTTTCAGGCACACCGCCTTTGACTTCTGTGCTTATACAGTGCTGAGATGTTGCAGACTTGGGTAAATTGGGCTCTTGGCCGGAGTTGTGTCTCTTGGGCATGGTTTGTCCGCAGATGTGCTATACTTAATTGTGCATGTGTGCCATTGTGCCCATCTCCCCCCGTCCCCCCAGTCCCTGGTCGTTACTCACCCTGTTGCTGTTGTGTCAGGTCATGTTGAGCAGTGTCCGGTGCCCCAACTCCTGCCACCGTCTCCACACTGATGACTGTGGCCACCATTTCCTCCATCTCATCCAGCTCCTCCTGTGGCTCTGGACTCCCACCTCCAGTCTGCATTGCTGCCTTCTGGTTGTTGGCAAGTTTCTGCTTGGTCTTGCGCTTCACATCATTCCTGCGCCTCTTGAGCTCTTCCATTGTCCTCCTCAGCACTCCGACTGCATTCACCTTGTCCAGGATGGACTGCCATGTTGCATTTTTTGTTGCCAATGACACAGTGGAGGTGACGAACAGTTGTTGATGGTGTTCTATCACCTCCGTGATCAGGATCCTGTTTTCCTGCGGACTGAACCGCGTCTTCCTCTTCTTCTTGTCCTTGCCCTTCCCTGTCCCCGAGGTCCCAGGCTGCTCCTCCTGGAGGCTTGTGGGGTTCTGGCCGTCCTCTGTACCTGCTCCGGCTGCCTCCATTGTGCTTCGCTGTAGTTTGGTTTTTGTTTGTGTTTTTTTTTCCAGCTTTTGTAGTGATTTTTCCCGCCTGACGTGTGTGATTTGCAGGCCTGGCGCTGCTTTTCGCTGATTGTCTTATCGCGGTTGGGCCCATCGCAACTTTTTTCGCGTTCGGGTTTGGATTTTCATCGCCGTCCTGGTAATTTTATCGCAGACATTTGACGCGTCATCGGGAGACTATCACATGTTACCGCCGTGTTGAGAATACGACGTTAACACGGAGCTATTTTCCCGCGATAGACGGCGAAATGAAAACTTGCGTTAAGCTATTTTGGCGATGTTTATCGCACGTTCTTGAGAATATCCCCCTAGATTGCATAAGAATATGTGCCGCTGTGAAAACGCTTTCAATGCTTGGAAACCTTTTTCTTGTGTTTTTTTTGTCTAACTAAAGTGAGTCCAATTTTTGTTAGATGCACGATGGGATGAGTCATGGAAAAGAAGTCCTGCATCAGATGTCAATAAAAGTGACAGTTACTGAAACTTATAAAGTGTTGGATTTCCTTGACACTGGTGGGCTGGGGTCATTCTTGTACTGTCTTGACCTTTATTGACACCAGATGCATACATGTTAAGGTCCGAAATCGTAATGGTGGAGGCTTGGAAGACACCCTTTTCAGCTTTAGCATATAGCGAATGCCGGTTAAATCTGTTTAAAACATCTCCTACATGTTTACGATGTTCAGGAAGGTCTTCTGAAAAGATAGCTATGTTATCAAGATACAACACTACATATGTGTCTAATAGATATCTGAAGATTTTGTTAACAAAGTGCAGAAAAGTTGCAGAAGCGTAAAATAAGCTGAATGGCATCATTAGGTATTCAAAATGGCTGTGTCTTGTTTGTTATTAAAGCTATTTTCCATGTGTTTCCATTATGAGTTTGAACTAAGGGGCTGATTACGAGTTTGGCAGGGACACCGCCAGCCCACAGCGGCAGCGGTCAGGAGAACGCCGCCAAATCAGCATCATCGTGACTGCTGTGTTACAACATTACCACGGGGTTGGTGGTGTTGCAACAGTGCAGCCAAGGTGGCAGCATGCTTTGGCTCTAGGAGAGAGCCTGAAGCCAATGCCAGTTGCACTGCTGCGCTGCCAGCAAGTCAGGTGCACTGTTGCCATGCACCATTTCGTGCATAGCAAACAGTGCGTGCACGGACATGGATGGCATAGGGGGTCATGACATATGCCCCGGCCACAAGCCATATGGGCTTTTTGCCATAGGGCCCTTTTCTGTGGCCTTTTACCTGCCTTTCTGCTGACCTTTTCATGGTGGTGTCCCCGCCAAAACGACAGCCTCTGGACCGGGAACAGAACCTGAAAATCAGAAACAAAGTTGACAACCCACACAAATACTCAACATACCCCGTCCCCACCTCTACCATAGCGTTGAAAAAAGTCTTGGACTTGTAAAGCCAAACCTGTAGCCCTTCTTCACACCTATCAACTTCCTCCCAGAGTACCCCCCGGTTCCTCCTACCGCCTAAAAGCTCCCAGGAACGCACTGAAGAGCATCCAAGTCATCAACGCCGAAAAAAAGACAGTCTCCCTCTCTCCTTGGCAAACACTGGGCAGAACCCTGAGCACTTTGCACAATATCCCCCCAAGTCAAAGGCTTCTTCTTCGGACCAACCGATCCAGCTTCTCTGGCCCAACCTTCCAAAATCCTTTTCCCGAGCTTACCGGCCGAAGGGGAATAGCTCCAGCAAAGCATTCTCATAAAGTCTATGCCCGTGAATTTCCCTGTTATAGTAACTCTGGACTGACCTTTTTCAATAAGCAACATGATCAATTGCACCACATCCTCCCTCCTTTTCTGAGCCCCACCTCCTAAAATTTCCAACCGCCTGTTTATAAGTTGTCCTCATCGAAACCGCTAGCGACTCCACTACCAACTGAAGCATCCTCTCTCTCCTACTGATCAAAGGTCCTGAGGCATCCGGGTCCTGATTGTGTCTGCCTCCGTGGCCAGTCCATGGAATCTGTCCCACTGTGAACGAGACAAAGCACCGGCAATGTCATCGTCCACATCAGGCACGTGTCTCGCCCTAAAAACAATATCCAATGTCAAGCAACTCCACACAAATGTCCTCAGTATTTTCAAGACTTGGGGATCTCTGGCAGTCTATCTGTAGACCACCTGTACCACAGACATATTATCAGTCCGAAAGAGACCTTCTTACCTGACAACTGATCTCTCCACAATGCTACACCTACCACTAAGGAAAGAAGTTCCAAAAAGGCGATACTGTGGCCACCCTACTTCCACTCCAGTGGCAATTCCTCTGCGCACCATTGCCCCTGCCAATACAACCTAAAGCCACAACAACCTGCTGCATCTGAGAATATCTGTGCTTCCCAGTCCACTTCCGTTAAAGCTGCCAATGGAATCCTATTAAAGGATTGTAGAAAGACTCGCCACATCCTCAGGTCCTCTTTAACGCCTGCCGACAGTCGCACATGAAGCTGCGGTAACGGCAAAACTTACAGTGCCAATCGCAACCTTCTACAAAATGTCCTCCCTGCTCTCACCACTCAGCATGCAAAATTCAAATGCCCCAGGAGGACTTGCACCTCTTTTACTGTCACCGTGACCTTTGCCAACATTACCTCCAACAGCCACTGCATGGTCACTTTTTCTCTTCTGGAAATCAGGTTTTCATAGCCCCTGAATCATTCTTGACACCAAGAAAGGACAACATCGCACTGTCTCACTGTCTTTTCCAGTGCCAGAGGCACTCCAAGTTCCCCAATGAGCTCCTGGAAACTTACTAGCAGACGCTGGCAGTCCATGGAACCGGGGTTCCCCACAAAAAAGAAGTCATCCAAGTGATGCGTGATATGCTCATGTCCTGTATGCCATGTGAAGAGCCATTGAAGGAATGCGCTAAAGCACTCTTAGAGAGCACATGCGATTGAACAGCCCATAGGGAATGCCTTATCAACATACCATTTTTCTTCAAACTGTATCCCCAAAAGCTAAAAGTCGGCAGGGTGTACTGGCAGCAAACCGAAAGCCAACTTAATGTCACTTTTAGCCATTAGTGCCCCCTGTCACACTCTTTCCAACAATGAGACGGTCACATCAACTGAGGAATATGACACTGAAACTTGCTCATCCGGTATGAAATCATTAACTGACTGACCCTCTGACCATAATAGATGTTGTATTAAATGAAAATTACCTGGTTCTTTTTTGGGTACCACTCCTATAGGGGACACAATTAAGTCATCCATCGGCCAATCATCAAAGGGGCCCGCCATCCTGCCTTCCTGAATTTCTTTGGCTAATTTGTCCCATACCACCTCTTTGTGTGCACTGGCTGACTTCAAGTTAGCCACCTAGCGCCACATCCTTGGGCCCTCGTAAGCTAGCCTGAACCCCAATTAAATCCCTGTACCAATAGCCTGCCATCATCCTTCCGGTTGTAGTGAGAAAACAAAAATTCTAACCTGTCCAACTTAAGAGCCTTTGCCCCCAGATCCCTGTCCACTCCTCCCTGTCCTGTAACCCATTGGCTGACCTCGATGTTGTGCCCCTGTGGTCCCCTGTTGCCCATGTCCTGATTGGTAGCCTGCTTGACCGCCCACCCCAAAGCAATTGACCAAAGCGTGTCTTCCTGCACACTTGGAACATTCATGCCGGAATTTAAAATATTCTTTAGTGCAGACATTTGTTGAAATCTCAGCAAGCACCCGTTTGACTGCCTTGACCTTTTCCTGACCCACCCACCCCTCCCCGAGTGGGGCGACCATGAAAGGGCTGATAGACTATCGGCAAACCGCTGGCCGTAAAAATCGTTTTACCAAATTTTGTGGGCCCCATAGTGTGCTGCGACAAGTCAGTGTCAAGCTCACACCACTGTGCCTCCAGATCCACGGCCATATGGGGCCCAGAATTCTTCATCATATTGCACCCACGCGTAATCTCCTTAATTTATTTGAGCTTTTCTGATGATGTCTATTTATTTGAATAATGCTACCGACCTCTACGGGTACTTTTCACAGAACACACTAACATAAATAAGGAATGCTGGTGTCCAATTCTCTATGGTCACTGGCCCCTTCGGCCACTTGGACAGCTCAAACTCAAATTCTTCCTCCTTTGAACCTTCTTTGGCCCTTAACTCCCTATGTAAGTGTTTTAGCATCTACGTGGACTCCCCCTTCCATATCTTCTCCTTAGTGGCCAGCATGATGTGAGCCCCCAATGGTTTAGATATCCCCATATATGGGAGTTTTGGGATTTTCAACTCTTTGCTATCCAGCTTGTCTGTCTTCCCTGCTTCCACTGTCTTCTTGTCCTGCTTCTCACTCCTACCCTCTGCATTTTCAAGCTCACCAAAAACTATGGTTGAAGACCCCGTCTGTACCTTGCCCGCTTTTGCTTTGCCCATTGTGTCCCTGACCTCCTGCTTGCATTCCCTTTGTCTCAGCACAATGGCCTCTGCCTCTCCTAGGCTGTGCTCATCTGTACCAACACCGGTATCCCTTACTTAAAGACCTTTCCTTAAGTGGGCCTCCCAGCTGTCCTGAGGCTCCCTTGTCTCGACCCTTAAGGATACCATTTTGGTGGCATTCGCCCTGTGATACCTTATCTGGTGCCAAGATTGGTGCCTGCTCGGGGTCCCACCGCTTCGTCATCCATTCCTGCCGCCAGGTTCTACCCCATCTGATTTGAGCCTGTCGGGCACCTGGTTCCTGTAGAATAATACGGGCATATTGATTAGTGGAACCCCTGCCCTGAGCCTTCCTGCCACTATCTCTCTTCCTCATCCACATCCCACACTTCCCCCTCTTCCAGCTCTACTCATCGCAATCAAGCATTGACAGCTCCACTGCATCTTTTCCAACCACTCTCGGGGCACCTTCACACTTCCACACATGTGTACGTGAATCAGCATGCACCAACGCCTCACAAACCAACTTCGGCGAGGTGGCCATACCTGGTCCTCCTCACCTCTCCACTGATGGAAGATGAGTCATCCTGCGTGCTGATGTGCTGGGGGTTGCTCGAAACCTTCCCATATGTTGCACCACTGAGGCCACGCCAAACCTTCTTGAGGCCGTAATCTTGACGTCCCCCACTGCTGTCCAGCTGGCCACACAAGATCAAGCCTTCGCTTCCCCTTTGGGCCAACGAGCCACACTTTGCTTTCCAGAGGCTACTATTCCAGCTTCCTCATTGTCCTGCAGAAGAGAAAAAAGGCCCGGTGTGCTGGTAAAAGACAGATTCTGAACTAACTCAGCCTCCTCCGACTCCAGCCAAGCACTCGGGCTGTACGTGATTCCAAGACTACAGGTCATGGGGCAGCCAGGTGTCCCAAACTACCAATAGATTGCGCTGGGAATGGGGAGCCCCCAGCCCCTGCCCCCAGCACCTTTCTCTGTTGTACTCCAACCTGTCCTGACTTCCCATACACCCTCAATGGAGGCGACCTGTGACCCCCCCCAGATCATACCAGCATCTTCCAGACCCCCTTCCTGATTTCCCCCATCCTCATCACTCCACTCTAGCTGGACTACCGAAGGCAGAGTGGCTGCCCTTCTGCCCATCTCCTGCACCACCCCTAACCCGGCTCCACTTAATCCCCTGGCCTGGCCCAACCCAATGGCTCACCTCCCCCTGACTGCCCCATCCCCTCTGGTGTCCAGGGGCCTACTGGTCCCTGACCCCAGCTGGCTCTCGATTGAACCTGCTGCCACTGTCCCAATCAATGGGATTGCAGCACCCTTTCTTAATCCTACTGCCCCCCCTTCCTGCACCATGCTCGGCCTTGCTGCAGAGGGGCCACCACTGTCTTTAACAAGATTGCGTTACACTTCCCTGAAATCAACTTGCACGTAGTTATCTTCCTCCTCTCTCTCCCCTGTTGCATCCTGCCAAGTGCCCTCCCCTCTCTCGACCTCTCCCACCTCCCTGTTATGCATTTTACCACCTTAATTAATCCCCTGACTCATCCGTACTGAGGAGTCTTTACCCCTCCCTCTGCTGGAGGCCCTGTGGCGGCCCCACCCATGTTCTCATACTGCAAGGCCTCCACTGCCAGCAGCAAGGCCTCGCAATCACTCCTGGTTACTCCCTGCATTTTGTGCGCCACCGGGTTCTCCAACTGGACATTGCCAGCATCGGAGGGCTGTCTGGGCCCACGCAGTGCACCGCGGCCCACCGCAATCCAACTAGGGGCCACTCTCCTCGTGCGGGACTGGCCCTGCTTGCTCACCTGGAGCGATGCCGTCACAGGGGTCCGGCGAGGTGGTGAACAGACAAACACTGGCATCGCGGCCCTCTCCGCCACCTTCCTAATGGGGAGACCGCCACGCACCATTGCCCCGTCTGTCAACAAGTCAAGGCACCCCCGCTTCCTCAAGAAGCTTCAGCGCCTAGGTCACCATATCGTTGCTGGAGATCGATGTCTTCATCTTAAGTGGGTCGCAAACCTGCAATATAGCGGCACGCTCTAAAAGTATTACTGCTACTAGTACATGCCAAAAATACTACCTAACAGGTACCAGCCACGTTGTCACCCAGACAAAATGGTGGCTGTCACCTCAAATTGCCTAACTATATACCCCTTGGGCTACATATGTAGCCCAAAAAAAGTATCAAAACCTGAGCAGTCGTCTGACTGCTCCACTTCCCCAAAATACCTGGAGGGGCAGACCTACCTATGGTCAGCTGCCCCCAAATCCCCATTCTATCGGAGCTATAAGAAAGCAGGGACAAAGTCTAAGTACGATTCGTCAGAAAAGATGAAAGCCAATTACTCGCCAAACCTGATATGGTTGGTTCCCCCTTCCTCATCGCATGACGTTGATGTATATTAAAAAAAAACAATGCATTTCGGGCGTATATCCGCCCTTCCTCAGGGGTATGCAAAAGAAACAATTGATGGACGGAATGTTGGACAATGCAAACATTCACCCCCAGTCACAAGGATCTGGGTTAAATCCATCATTCTTTTGCTCACTACACCATCCCAGTTTGGATCCAGCCATATGCAAATCAGTCTTGACCCTGTTCCTTGTGGGAACAGTCCAGCCCGAACTGCCAAGCCAGGTCCTCCCTGGACCGGAAACAAGCAACCTGGGACCGGTTTCAGGGCATCACCCTTCATCAGCCAGGCTAGCTTAAAGCCAGTGGTGTAGTGAGCACGGAACCATGTCTGGGCATACCCTTCCCACTTAGGGCGACATATGCAAAAGAAACAATTGATGGACGGAATGCTGGACAATGCAAACATTCACCCCCAGTCACAAGGATCTGGGTTAAATCCATCATTCTTTTGCTCACTACACCACCCCAGTTTGGACCCAGCCATATGCAAATCAGTCTTGACCCTGTTCCTTGCGATTTCAGGGCATCACCCTTCATATAAGCTAGCCTGGCTGATGAAGGGTGACATACCCTGAAACCGGTCCCAGGATGCTTGTTTCCGGTCCAGGGAGGACCTGGCTTGGCAGTTCGGTCTGGACTGTTCTCATGAGGCACAGGGTCAAGACTGATTTGCATATGGCTGGGTCCAAACTGGGGTGGCGTAGTGGGCAAAAAAACTATGGATTTAACCCAGATCTCTTGACTGGGGGAGAATGTTTGAATCATTCAGCATTCCGTCCATCATTTGTTGCAGTTACACACTTCCTCAGGGGTAAGCTGTAATAGAACACATAATTACCCAATGCCCATACCCCCAGTTAGATTATGTTGTTGCTGCTTGCTGCACGTTTACTCAATTGTGATGTTCACCCAATCATCATACAACCATTAAACCCGAAATAAAATTTAATAATATAGAAATCACATAAACGAATTAAAATGCAAAAATCTAGACCAAAAAATGCTGTACTGACTGCTTGATGATAAAAATAGAACATGCAATTCTGTGCCCGTGCCTAATAAACATAGTGTTTCACAAACCACCTCCTCAAACCAAAAAAGTTAAATTAGTTACGCTGAATCCTCACTGCACGTATAACCAAAGTGATTTAAAACCCATGCCCTCGCAAACAAAAAATTACCTTCAACCAAGTGCACGTCACGCCTCATCGATTCACCAACATGAATAACTTAACTAAATTAGCTCCAACGTCTCTGGTGTATATAAACCATCCCACGTGATTAAAACGCGTCACCTGACAAGTGAAAGCATAGAACTAAACAAAACCCTATAGCCTGCTCCGTGTGTCAACTCTTGGAGGACTCCATACAGCCTGTATAATAAATGATAGAAGAAGGGACTTGGCCAGGGAAGTACCCTTCGCTTGTGGGAAGTTTTCTCTATTTCATATTCAATGTAGATTAAGCTACATGATACAGACCACTACAGAGATGTTATGTATCGCATGTACAGCTGTTTCTATTCTCATACTTTTCTCCTGTACCACTACTTATGCACAGCTACACATTAATTATGACATGGTATAAACATTCCGCCATACACACACATCACTAAAAACAATGTCCACATAGGTCACACTGAAAACAATAACTTTATCTCAGCTGAAATTCCGATTGCTCTCCTTAAAGTACATACAATGGCTGGTTGTATAATGGTTGTTCTCTTGCATTCCTAGGTGGACTTATATGGAGGCTGGTTCTAAAATGTCCATTCCCATTGGCGCCTCCTCCTCTTCTACTCCTGGATCGACTCCTCAGAGCATACACTATGATTGGTTGCTTAATGTCTCCTTCATGCCACACCTTTATTTTATTTATTTATTTTGAAGGTTTTGTATAGCGCAAACAAGACCCTTGCGGGTATCAGAGCGCTTTACAGGCAGATGAAAGTAATAGAAACACGCATAGCAAAAATATAGTTTAGAATAATACCATAATAGTAAACTAGTACAAATTGACAACTATATACAAGGATACACAATTAGATCAGGGGAATTTGGCCATGAGAATAGATTTCACTTCTTTTTTTAAAAATGCCAATGAAGGGTTCTGTCTCGTTTCTGGGGGCAAGGCATTCCAAATCCTGGGAGCCATTCCTGAGAAGGTCCGATTGTAAGTTTTCTTCTTGGCAAATCGTTGTGGTTTCAATAGCAGGTTGTTTGAGCTCCTGGTGGATCTGTTAACACACGAGAGCACCAATTTGTCAGCTATGTAACTATGTGTTTTGTGATGTAATGCCTTGTGCGTCATACAAGCAATTTTCAAATGGATTCTCGCCTCGAAAGATAGCCAGTTGAGGGCCCGAAGGTCGGGGGAGATGTGACAGTTTCTTTTGGAGCCTGTGATTAGCCTAGCAGCTGAGTTGATTGAGGCTTTTAGAGGGTCCGTCATCGATCTGGGGAGGCCGCAGAGAGCGACATTCCCATAATCCACTCTAGGGATTACTAACGCTTGAACTGCCTGTTTGAAGTCATTTGCAGGCAGGAAGGGTTTGAGTTTTCTCAAGGTGTTCATCTGAAAAGTTGCTCCTTTTGTGGAGGCGCTGATGTGTTTCTGCATATTTAACTTGCTGTCCAGAATGATTCCCAGCGATTTCGCTGATTCGATAATGAGAGGTTGACCGTTGAGTGCTGTTAGGTATTTCATCCACTCGAGGATGATGGTCGATTGGCTGGGAGGAGCGATTAAGAGGAATTCGGTTTTGAGGGTGTTTAGTTTCAGATGTTTTTTGGACAGCCAGGTCTGTGTTTGTTGGAGCGTTACATTGAGAGACTTGATGTCCTCAAGTGAGTGGATATTTATGTAAAGTTGTGTGTCATCTGCATACATGTGATAGTGGACATTTGAGGACCTGAGAAGTTCGGTGAGTGGTTCCATAAAAAGGTTGAAAAGTGTAGGTGAGAGGGATGATCCTTGCGGTACTCCTAAGGTGATTGGAGTGGGCTTGGATAAGGATTGGTTGATCTTGAATCTTTGTGTTCTATCTTGAAGGAAGGAGGAGAACCAATTAAGAACAGAACCAGATAGCCCCATTCTGTGTTTCAGGAGGTCTAGCAAGTTGTCATGTTTGATGGTGTCGAAGGCCGAGGATAGATCAAGCAAGATTAGTAGAAAGGCTTCGTTTTGGTCCAGGATTTTTAATGCGTCATCTAGTATGTGGGTCATGGCTGATTCAGTACTGTGACCTGCACGGAATCCCAATTGGTTTTGATCAAGCAAGCTGAATTGATCTATGTGGGGTGAGCACCTGAATTGAATCATCTGAAAATATCCCCTTAATTGGTTGCATAATGCCCATGGGCTGCTATCTCTCCCAACTCCTTCACATCATTCCCGCCTACACTGCTTTCACTGACATAGGAACATTTTACACAAAAAGGCATACACATAGGCATATCTTACAAACAAACAACCAAGAAACCCCAGGCAAATGCACTTTCAATAAGTAGATGAACCCAATGCTGCTTTGAAACCTGCACAAACTAAGTAAAGTCAGGCACACAGAGACACAAAGGATACAGTGTACTGACTTCACCTGTGCTAAACAGATATCCTGTTCAAGCTTGTGGACCATAAACCTCTTGAGGGGTACATTTGCATCAGAAGTGGTTTGTATGATTGGGGTAGTGATGCTTTTCTTGCAGGTAATTCCGCCGTGATGTGAGGGTTCATCAGCAGTTTCCTTTTCTGTGTTTCTTGCTTTCTGTCATTAATCACAGATGGTGTTATAGTATTTGGTGGGAATAAATCTCTTCCTCTCAGATGAGTAATAGAGTATTTGTGGGGTCAGGTAACATAAGTGCAAAAGTTGTATTGCCTTGTGGAGTCTACACTCTCCTGCAGGGTAAGAAGCGAACAAATTGGAGCACTTCCCTGCCATGTCTGCTGTAATGCAATACTATATGGAAGTAACAAAAATGTCAAAGTTCTGTCAATACCCACCTTTCCCTTTGAGGTGTAAAAAATGTTCATTATGGACGACACTACCAAATTCTGCAACACATTTGGGGTGGGAATTTGAAGCCCCTGTTGCCCCTTAAAATTTGAAGGTTAGTCACGTTTTGTCAATTAAACCTCCAAACATTGTTTGGTCAGTTGCTAGTCTATTGCAACCACTTCAGAATGGAAAGGAAGACAAAAAAATAGTCAAACACATTTCCATAACCGCACAATAGAAAACCCATTCCCATGAGTACTGGGATCACCTGTCTTTGATGAGTGAACATTTTGAACATGCCTGGATTCTCTTTGTGTCATATAAATGCTCTAAGTGGAATTTCATTAATGAAGAGCACAGGAGAAACACTTAAGTTTGGGAGAAAGAAGCAATTAGGAAAAACCATTTTAAGCTATAACTATTAAGCAGCTTGTGAGAAACTTGAAATGGGAGGTTAGATCAAATGGAAGAGTCTCTATGGGATTTCTCTTGGGCCCAATTTATCAACATGTTGCATCTCTATAGAGTCACCAAAAGTGATGCATGGGTGGTACGTGTGTCCCTGTGCTACCAATCATGGGTTTTAATGCAAAGCCCCAAGGGAGTAGTAGACAGAAAATTAACTCCTGCCCACACTTTGATCCATACCTCGAAAATCATCGGGTGAGCAAAGTGAATTAACCCTACCCACCTAGAAGAGGCCCCTTCATCTCTCCTTCTTTCACTTCATCCTTTAAACCTTCCATTCATCCATCCATCCATTCATCCTTCTCTCCATATTTTCACTCCACTCTTCCATCCGTCTATCCTTTCACCATTCCATTCAGCCTTACTTTAACATTCTATCTACCCTTTCATCAAAACAGTCTTTCATCCATCACTCCACCCTTCCAATCATACTTTCAAGCATTCATCCATCTTTTTACCCATCCATCCTTTCTTTTTCATCCATCCATTATATCACACTTCTTTTAGCAATCCATCCATCAATCCATTCGCCCTTCAATTCAGGTTTCCATCCACTCACCCATTCATCCCTCCTTTTATCAATCCTTCCATTCTTTCTTTCGCTCATCCATGCAAATGTTCTTTTTCCCTTTGATCCATTATTCCTTTTGGCCCTTCCTTCTTGTAAAAGTTTCTTCCTTCTTTTTGTATGTCCTTCATTTCTCTCTTCCTTTCTGCCTCATCTCTCGCTCTCTTTCCCTCTCTTTTATTCCTCATTTGATCATCTGGGCCCTAATTTACTGCGATTGAATTCGCATACCTCACCTGTGGTATGAGGTTTTTTTTAAAGACCTTTTGTCTGCAGATTTGCAGAGAGAAGAGACTCATACATCATCAGCCTTTCTAGTATCAGCATACCCCTGCTTAATCTGCTAAAGTGGGGGTTCAGAATGCCTTGTCTACTAACAATGGTAGCAAACACAAGGAGATGATGGACTGAGCGCTGAAACTTTTCAGGCACTCACCCCCAGTCACAGATCTGAGTTGAATCCATCATCGTTCTTTAGCTCACTTCGCCATCCCAGTTCAGATCCAGATATATGCAAATCAGTCTTGACCCTGTGCCTCATGGGAACAGTCCAGCCCGAAATGCCAAGCCAGGTCTTCCCTGGACCGGAAACAAGTACCCTGGGACCGGTTTCAGGGTAACACCCCTCATTAGCCAGGCTAGCTTGAATCATGTGGCAAAGTGAGCAAGGGACCCACGTCTGGGCATACCCTGCCAACTTAGGGCAAACAAACCAAACACAAGGAGATGATGGACGGAGCACTGAAACTTTTCAGACACTCAGCCTCAGTCACAGATCTGGGTTGAATCGATCATCGTTCTTTAGCTCACTTCGCCACCCCGGATCAGACCCAGCTATATGCAAATCAGTCTTGACCCTGTGACTCATGGGAACAGTCCAGCCCAAACTGCCAAGCCAGGTCTTACCTGGACCGCAAACAAGCATCCTGGGACTGGTTTCGGGGTAACACCCTTCATCAGCCATGCTAGCTTGAATCCAGTGGCAAAGTGAGCAAGGGACCCACGTCTGGACATACCCTGCCAACTTAGGGCGCACAAAGCAATTACAAAGAGTTGATGGACGGAGCGCTGAAACTTTTCAGACACTCACCCCCAGTCACAGATCCGGGTTGAATCCATCATCGTTCTTTAGCTCACTTCGCCACCCCAGTTCAGACCCAGCTATATGCAAATCAGTCTTGACCCTGTGCCTCATGGGAACAGTCCAGCCCTTATAAATATGCCCCTGAGTATCTATTAGTGTACCACAGATTGTCGAAGACTTACCTCTTATGATATTCTTAAAGAAGGTTCCATGATCGAGCACTTTGCTGCCATAATAAGGGTTAAAGTGACATACAAGAATTTAATGTTGAATAAATAGCATTATTAATTTCTAAGACCATTTTTCCAAACATTAACATAATTTAGCTAACTTTCCAGGCTGAATTAACTTTTACACTACAAACGCATGCAAATTTATACTTAAAATGTATCCTCTCCTTAATCAAAACATATTCTAATCTGGTGGATTGCACCTTCCACTTGCTATCATGAGATTTGCAGAGTGAATGACTTCACTATTAGCACTATGTCAATACATTCTCAGAATCATCTCTGTTATATGTGTCAGCTTAACCTTTGGCATATTACATAAGTTGCACATAACAGAGCTGTCTTTCTTAGTTTTACAATGTTGCATTTGATGTGCCTAATGAAATTAGTACAGAGTGAATGTCTGTGACAGCAAGCAGCCAGATGTGATAAATGGTTGTGCCAGCTATCACATGAACTATGAATCACTGTTTTACATGTAAAGGTTCTTACAAAAATGCCAAACAGAGATGTCCATTGTGAGGGCATGATAGAGAAGTAAAAGCACAGTGAGCTTGCTGTTTTGAAACTGCGTAAAATCACTTTTGAAAAAGATAGCATGTGTCTGGTGTGACTCTGCAACATTATACACACACTTATGGTGCTTGTTGGAAATGTGCCCTTTCTGAAGGGCCATCCCGGATTTTTTTTGACTTTTGCTGAACATACTTTTTGATGGCTATAGAACTCTGTGCACCTTACCCTGCTAACCAGCAGTAAAGTACTTGTGCTTCTCCTATCAACATGATGAAATTGGTGCACACCTGATTGGCATTTTTAACATACCTATAAGTCCCTAGTATATGGTATCAAGGTGTACCCAGGGCCTATAAGGTAAATGTCACAAGTGGACTGCGGCACCCATTGTGTAATCATGACTGCCGGCCTTCCACCGGTAGCCTGGCAGTTTTAACTGCAAATTCATCCTGTCAAAATAACCCCTTTCGACTGGTCTAAACCTTCCTTGTGAATATTTATAAGTCACAACTAAGTACGTATTATTTCTCAGACGATATGGTGCATGGTATTTAAAAATAGGACAAGTAAAGGTTAATGTTACACATGTCTTTACTGTGTTTAGCACCTCAAAGATATTGTCACTGTAGCAATGCTGGCTGTTCCAGAGGAAAACAGTGGGATGCAATATTAAATACTAATACTGTATCTCGGGAATGGGACTAGCTAGAAAAAAATAACTGAACAACTATTTTAGTAGTTATTAAACATCAAAGTCAATGATTAAGTCTATTGTTTTCTAAATATTATGGAAAATTAACTTTTAGAAAGTTACCTTTGCCCTGCCTGAAATCCCTGCAAGCTAAACCTGCATTTTGTTCACCCACTTTGTACAGCCAATAATTAGCCTTTAAATAGGCATGAATGAGGTCTGAACTTGCTTTCAGGAGCAAATAATAGGCTCTCTTAGGGTGCATTTTGCGCTAAGAAAATAGCACCAAATGCCCTCTTGGCCCTGTCTCATAATTCCGAGGAATCTAGCTGAACCTTAATGTAATTCTATAGACTTCCACAGATTCGAACTCTGCCAATTGCACCCACCCCTAAATGATACTGCATAAATACTTTATACATTGCCTCCAGGTTAAGTCTGTCTGCTCTGTGCAATAGCTACCAGGAAGTTGAGCTCAGGTTTAGTTAGCGACTTTAGTGGTTCACCCTGACTAGGGCTGTGGTTGTTCCTTAAAGTGGGTAGTCACCCACTCCACTTAATAATACAATTTCTTCCACCTAGCATGCACAAATCAGCCGTTGAATGATTCACACCTGATCATCTCAAAATTATGGTAATAGCATGTTATTCCCTGTTAACAAGAGTGAAAACTGTCCATGTGTGTTACCTGGCCCAGTAATTTACAACTGGTTTCGAGGGCCACAAACTGCAGGAGCAAATACCTGTGACTTCTACAGACCCCAACACTCTTGGCAGAAATGACTAGTACTCCACCGCACAAGTGTGTAGTGTAATAATTCAGTCAATTCAGTGCTTAAACTCCAGGGTTGGACTGTCTTACAACCCCCTTATTCACATCTAAGGAATCTCACTGAGGGGAGGCACTCAAAAGGTCTGTTCAGTTCCAGATTTGCCATACGCATATTCAAGAAAACAAAATTCCAAATTTCCAATGATACTGAGGTGATACTGTAAATCATGTGCCATCCAATAAGGAGACTTCGTTGCCGTTGATTATTAAAAACATATCCAATCTTTATTCTTCATTTCTTCTTCTTTAAAGACAGACAATAACACCCATCCATAGCACATCCTCCCCACAAGGAGCTTCATCGAGAGCTACAGAGTTTGTGTTTCATTCTTCTATTCTGAATCTTGTGATATGGCCTGACACTACTCTGTCCCTTTCTTCTGTTTGTGTTGGCACTCCCAGCTCTTTTCCAAGCCTTCTCCGTGCTTGGTCCCGCTAGCTCTTCTCTTCCGCTACTCTTGTTCTGGGTGGCGGCTCTGTGCTCTGATTATTCAAATGGATTTCCCCCAGTGCATCCAGATGACTTGACAACATCACCTCCGTATCATGGACATTTGGGATTTTGTTTGCTTGAATATGCGTATGGCAAATCAGGAATTGAATTGAACTTTTGAGTGCTTCCCCTGTGTGAGATTTTTTATACCTTTCAATTTCTACCCAAATTGTAATGCTATTTTGGGTGCAGACAGGACTTTCTTCGCAAAACAGGATTACTGGCCCCATCTTGATCGAGACTTAAGGCAATTGCTACTAAAGAGAGTGAGTAAAAAACTGTTCCATTAGAGGAATAGCTTCTATCAAAGAATTGGTAATTTATTCAGACACAGAAATGGTTACTTAAAGAAAGCGCAGTGTTCTCTTTAGGACTTAGCTAATGTTTCAGTAAATGACTCAATTGTGAAGGGCAAAGGCCATGCATTAGAAATGAGACATTTCCCCCAAAAAGTGATCTGATTTGATTTATGACCAAAAGAGTACTAATTCTTTTTATAAGTAAGATCTGAGACAAATGAAATATGGGCTGACAAATAATTCTGAGTATTATTAAAACTATACAGTTATAGTCAAGCAGAGACTGTGACAAAATTATGTCACACCATGCACCGGTCTCTCACTGATCCCACAAACACATCATTCCCCTATACTATGTGACACCACTCATCAGACATAAATACCATCAGAAACGTAAATAAATTTAGTATGGAGGAGTTCAAATTCACATTAATGCATTTCTGATGTGCCCAGAAAAATAGAGCTGCCTCTGCATTTAGAAACTGCCTCCACAGTAGTGTGCCGAAGATACTACAGATGTTAGCTTCTCTTCATTGGAAGAACCAGGAAACTGAAATATAACTGATCAACAAACAGCTGCTCCAAAAGCAAGCCACTTGAAGAGAACAGGTTCAAAACTTGAACTGATGCGACAGAGATCAAAATTCAAATGAGATAAGTCTTGTGATGTGATAGACTACCACAAAATGATCATTGAAGCAAAATGATTCAAATATAATGTGATTCAGATCAGCGGCGTGCCAAACCTTTCTAAAAACCTATTCCAGATCTACCAGCGCAGGTCTGGGCCAGAGACTGACTCACTGCAATATTATGAGAATCTGTGGTCCTTTTTTCATATGTATGAGTGTAACAATAACAGAAAGAATTCAAGCTTGACCTCCCGCTGCCGCATGAATGCCATCTGTACAAATTCCAGGTTAACTGCCTTTCAGCTGAAGAGCAAAATTCAAATCATGGCAGGGTCTCGGTAATCAAAGTTTAAAATATCAACCCCCCCCCTCATGCTTAGAAGTTTGGCTTAAGGAACCTCTTCCAGCCTTTGTGCCTGACATAACCTGGTCAATATATTATTCTTCTACCACTTCCTTCCAGATAAACCTAAACAGACACTGATTACACAACTCATGAATAAACTTCAGCAGTCTTAAAAGATTCTCCATCTATTGGCCAACCCCAAATTTTCCAATTCCAAACAAACCCCTACATCACATGGATGCCCATACCATATTCCATGATTAACAATCTGGCTTCAGTCCAATCTGATACATAGAAAGTATACTGAGAAATATCACAAAATTATCTGTTTCCAGCACTGGATGGGGACAGATCTATGGCCCTCAATCTCTTGTACCTGCCCACTACATATGACATGGTCAATCCTCAAATTATTTTTAATGGGCTACAAGAATGGATTGGGTGCACTGGACTGAATTAAGTCCTACCTCTCAAAGGGAAGTGTAACATTTTGCAAAAGCAACCACCAAGCAGGCAGCAGAACTGTTCTCATCTCAGTTCAATGGGTACTTGCAGCTATTGACTCATATCATCAAGTAATATTTATTCCAATTTTATATGTATGCTTATAACTTACCGATCCACTTCTGGCTGCACCATGGATATCAGATCTGAAGCAAGAAGGTTGACAGACCTAAATATATTCCATGCTTCAACAAAAATTAGGTTCACATCATGAAGAGATGGCCATGCACCTCATTGTTTCCTATTGTCCTGTGCCTCTAAAACACCTCCTAAGCCAGAGCAATAGAACAATTGGAATCGAAACCCCTGATGAATGTGTTGTTTAAAGGATCAAACATCAAGATCTCCATAGTGAAGATGGCTCTCCTGCTTCTGTCTGCAGACCACCAAGTGAAAACAACTATGGGGCCAGATGTACAAAGTGTTTTTGAGGTTGAAAACCCCCAGATTCTGTAAAATGCAGGGATGTTGACAGCACAATTTCTCTCTTCTACAAAGGTACTAAGCCCATTCTGTGATTTAAAAACATTTTTCCAAATCACAAAATAGATTTAGAAATCATTACTGAATCACAAACGTTAATGGCAATTTTAGGGGCGTCCCTTCCAAATTACAATATGGTTACCTAAGTGTCAATGGTTTGTGACCGAGGGAGTAGGTAGTGGGTGAGGGGACCACTGCTGCTGTCACTGAGATTTCCCAACATGGCAAATTAAAATAAAAAACTAAACAAAAGCCCTGATTGCTTTAAGGAAATTAAAAAAATAATAGGTTTTCAGTTTTGGAATGCAATCACAGGGACCGTGGTCTGCTGCCCCCTGTAGGCCACCATCCCTGTGATTATAGTCATCACAGATGGTTACTAATTGCATACTACCAAATGAATAGTTATAAGGCAGGTCATTCTGGCTATTTGTGAACGTGTGAACTTATTAGTAATAGGTCTGTTCTCAGAATAAAATAGTGGTTGCAAAAAATCAGTATACAGCTTGTGACCACTACTAAAATATATATGTCCCTACATGTCCCTATATCCATAATTATCTCGAGGTTCAGGTCTGTAACTGCATGGATATCAGCTTACCCAATGCTCAAATCCTTAACTATAGAGGACCCCGGACCAGACAGCCAGTTTCTGCTCTAATCTTAAGATGTTTCGCCACATTTCCTCTGCCTTTAATTCCTTCCACTGGCTCCTAGTCCACCATTGATCTCCTCAAGGTTCCTATACAAGGATGTTTGAAAGATAGAATCCTGTAACCTTCAAAATCTGGCCTTCGGCTATGTTACAGGCAAGCAAATGTGATTGGAACAGTGCACACTTGTTTGGGGAAGACAAGACAGAAGAAACACAGTGAAATAAAGTTCAGCCTCTAAATATCCCATTACTGGGACAAATTTGACCCCTCTTTGATATCGTAGCCCCTTTATGGTTAATAAAGGAAAGATTTAGAAGCACATTTACGAGAACGGGACCACGTCATCCCAGTCTTGAAACTGGGAGTGAGGACAAGACACATCAATCTAATTCCTATCACATCAGCAGCACAAACAGCATTCAAAGGCCTCTATCTAAAATGGAGCAACCAGACAGATAACTTTCTACTGGGATCCCTAGACATTTTCACTGGTTCAGCAAACACCAACTAAAGGTCTGTGTGAACATTGCGATCCACTGGCTATCCGTCCTATCCCTTGTCCGACATACTGCTCTGAGCTGGCCACAAGACAATATTTACTGGTGCAAGTACAACCTCCTTCATAAATAAAGGAGTAAAATCAATAAATGCCATATTCACAGAAAATTGTCTACTATCTACTGCTTCATAAGTAAGACATAGTCAATATACTGAGGCATTAGAGGTGCACGTGCACAGATGAGACGAGTACAATGTTTTACAAAAGATGCAGTCGCGGCCCGTGCAGGTAAGCATGGTGGGGCGAGGTGGGGGCGGGCGGGGTGGTGGTGGGGGGAAGTGACAAATGCCGAAGTAGGGAAAATAAAAGAAAGAAAGAAATGAAACCAGTTACTTTGCGCTCACTGCATTGCCGAGTAAGTAGTTTTATTGATTTATTTTATTTTGCCTATTCCGTCGTTTGTCACTTCCCCACACCCCCGCCCCACGGCACTTACCTGCACGGCCGCGACTGAAAAAATTTATCATCTTAAAAAGGTGCATTACCATGCAGCTAATACAGCTTTAAAAGACAAAAAAGAGCCGAACTAGCTGTTCACAAAAACATCTAAAGTTACTACCATCTGTTGGGAAGACAGTAGTCTGTTTACTATTCATATAGTAACTGCGAATTGGAAAGTATGTGAGGAAGGAGGCAAGATAGGGCCATTTTTTTCTTTTTTAAAGATAATCTTGCCCCGCACAGGCCTTTCAAGTTCCTTGGCAGGCTGCTATCCATATAGGGGGGAGTCAAAACTACATTCCCTTCCATCCATTAATCTCTCTTCTGAAACTGTATGTTGCTATTAGTATTGTGCTATTGCTGTTGACTTCAAAGCACATAATGGGTGCTTCTGCACCTGTCCCATTATTTGTATAACGCCTC
Organism: Calotriton arnoldi; assembly: GCA_963921515.1. Lineage (NCBI taxonomy): Eukaryota > Metazoa > Chordata > Amphibia > Caudata > Salamandridae > Calotriton > Calotriton arnoldi. Next base: position 231,007 of record CAWUFW010016888.1, read on the forward strand.
TTTTCAAAGGTGACTGTAATGTCCCTTTCAAAAGATAACAGAGTTGCTGAGGGGTGTTGACAAGGGTAATGGTTCTCCAAAGACACTGGCGTAGTCGGCAGGCGCAGAAGATCTCAACACAAGGTGTCTTCACTGGAGTCAACTGCTAAGCGGGGCAACTTCCCGGTGAGAAATATCCATTCTTAAGGAATTTGACTTTCAAGTTTCATTGTCCCTGTTTCAGCTATTATGGGCCTCGCATTTTAATTTATCGGGTGTGACTGTGTCCACAAGAAGAGCATATCACTCCTGGTGCGAGCGCATGGAACTGTTAGCTCGGGAGCTTTAAGAAGTGCGGGGACTTGGTGAGAGCCTGATAAATCATTATTACGGACCTTGAATTTTTTATTTAAAGCTTGAGGTGTGTGTCAGTGTCTAAAGGTGTGATACAAGACCTGGCTCGAGTTCAAGAAACCGTTGAGCTCGTGAGCTGTGGGAAGCGCGAAGAGTCGCGCGATGCTGTGAATAGCCCTCGAAACCGTTGAGCTCATGAGCTGTGGGAAGTGCGAGGAGTCGCGCGATGCTGTGAACAGCCCTCGTGAGGTAATCTATATGACTCACCGTGGTTACATTCCATGGTCTCGACTTGCTGCGTTCTCGCACTCTCACATGTCCAGGCTGTTTGAGTGCATCAGGAGTGTACAGGCAGATTTACCCTCCGTCTTTAGACCTGACTGGTGCTCTCTTCAAGCGGATTTACCCTCCATCTTCAGTCCTCTTGGTGCTTTCATAATTTTTGTTTGCGCTGGTGTTCCGAGATGGATCCTACACGGACCGAGGCTTCTCTTTGGTCTATGGATCTGCTTGGTGATTGGCTGGTGCAAGCGGTGTCCCGGTTGGCTCAGAGACACGCACTCTCTCAACGCATGCTCATCTGCTCATGATGCGCACACTGTTATTTTTAAATTAATTTAAAGGCAAGCACACATTTAAAGGGTCATTATTTCTGTGACACGCACACTTCTACCAATTGTTCTTCAGTTGCGTGTCTTTCCAGTGACTCGCACACTTTGTAACGGCTGCGAGTCACTCTTTCAAAACGTGCTCGTCTGCTCAGTGATGCGCTCACTGTTACTTTGAAATTAATTTAAAGGCGAACAAGCATTTAAAGGGTCATTATTTCTGTGACACGCACACTTCTGGCGATTGTTTTTCACTTGCGTGCCTTTCCAGTGCTCGCACACTTTGTATGGCTGCGAGTCGTACTTGCTGTACAGTGGCACACCCACTTTCTTTGCGGGCCCATTTCCTGTGACACAGTTCCCACCAGCTATTTCTGCGATCCTCAGGTGCCTGTCTGTTCAGTGATGTGCACACTTACTTTGTAGTCACAGTGGCTTTACTAATTGGGATTAAAGCTCATCATTACTGGTGCTCATCTGTTCAGTGATGCGCACACTTCCAATATGGGCCGTTATTGGTGATGTGCACACTTATGTAATTTTCACATCACATTATTTAATGCTTGTGTGGGGAACCTCTGGGTTCACTTTCGTGCATGCTTACATTTATTGAGATCTGGTTTTAGTTCTTCTTCAGGTTTAGGTACCTTGGTGCATGGTTCAAGTTCTCTGCTCTCCTTCATTGTGCTTTTGTTCATAAGAAAAAAAAAAGAAGGTCTTGATATCATTATTAGTTGCTCAATAGCAAGTCTCTTTACTTGTTGTGTGCACACTTTCTGTAAACATGCAGAATGTCACAGCTACTCCATTCTTCATGGCAAGCCCTGGCATTCCTCCCATCAAATGGCAAAAGTGGAGGAAGGTGTTTGAGAGGTATGCTAAAGTGTGTGGAGACTCTATGTGCAGAGATGAAAACTTCTCTTCTTCTTCACTGTTTGGGTTCGGAGGGGCAGGATGTTTTCGACCATCTTCCTGATCTGCCACCCATGGAAGCTGAAGATCTGAACGAATATGAAGTTTGCATCAAAAAATTGGACAAACATTTCTTACCAAAAGTAAGCACAATTTTAGAAAGGTATCAGTTTGCAAAGATGGCTCAAAGAGATGGTGAATGTGTTGAAAGTTATGTGACTGATTTAAGAAAACGTGCATTATCTTGCAAATTCGCAAACTTGGTAGAGGAACGGATTCGGTATCAATTAATGTTTGGGTGCAATATGGAGAAAGTAAGAGAGGAGCTGTGGCTACGTGATGAACCCACACTGGAAGAAGTTCTGTGGACAACTAAAAGAACTGGACACTCCATGCAGTGTGTAGCCGTACTTAAGAAAGAGTGTGATAAAGATGTAAAGGTACAGGTGGTGAAAGAGAAATTAAAAAAAACACATTTGAAGACTCAAGTTGATAATGAGGTACAGAAGGAAAGGGTGTTTGAGCGCAAGTGTTTGCGGTGAGGGAAAAGTGGCCATCTGGCCAATGACAATAGATGTCCAGCTCTGAAAATAGTGTGTACCAAATGCAGTAAAAAGGGGCACCTTATGTAGGAGCAAACCTGAACCCAAAGTAAAACAAAGTAGATGTGGATGTAGAGTGCGATAGTGGTGACAATGAAAAAGACAGGTTTGTGTGTTGTCAGATAGTTCTGCAAGTATCCAATGAAGGGAGTAGTAGACCTAGTCCCTTTGACGCCATCATTGTGGAGGGTGAAGCCACCCGTGTTTTGTTTGACTCAGGCGCTAAGATCACTATTGTCAGTAACGATTTTTACAACACTAAAATGAAAGGTAAAGTGACATTAATCAAACCTGACATTGGGCCTTATGCATATGGGGGTGAGCCCATCAAGTTGCATAGATATTTTATTGGTCTGATTGAATATAAAATGTGTGCCTGTAACCTCACTATCAAGGTTGAAAAATGCAAATTTCGTTCGTACTGACTCGACTATCTTGGTCACAACATTACAGGGGAAGGCATCAAACCTAAGCTTGATCTTATTTCCACTATTTGGGATATGAGCTCTCCTTCATCCAAGAAGGAATTGATTAAGTTTTTGGGAATGCTAGAATACTACTCGAAATTTGTAAAGAATTTTGCTGAGCAGAGTGTGAACATGAGGTATCTCTTAAAAAAGGGTGTGGACTTTGCATGGTCAGAGAGTTGTGAAAATGAATTTATTTCTATCAAGGAGTGCCTCAATGGTGCACCCTGTTTAAAAAACTTTGGCCCTAATAAGAAACCCATATTGACCATAGATGCGAGTGCTAGAGGTTTGGGGGCTGTTTTGCAACAAAAGGGGTCTGATGGGTTGAATACCATTATGTTTTTGTCACGTCGCCTGAGAGATGCTGAATCCAGATATTCTGTTGTGGAAAGGGAAGCTCTTGTTGTCCATTGGGCTGTAAGAAAACTAAAAAAGTTTCTGTGGGGTGTGGACTTCGAGGTTCACATGGATCATAAACCTCTGGTTGAAATATTCAACAAGAAAGGGTTGGACCTGATCTCTAGTAGGATCACTAAGTGGGTCATTGCGTTACAAGAATATAGTTTTACGATGAAGTATATTCCAGGAGTGGACAATGAGGTAGCTGACACGTTGTCATGCCTCATTCCTAAGGACGTGCCCTCGACTTTGGATGTTGAGTTGGTGGAGGATGAAGATGAGGCTGAATGTGTGTGCTTGGTGGAAAGTAAAGCCATTTCTGAGGTTAGGTGGCGTGAGGAGACATCTGCTGATCCCAAGGTGAGTGAGGTAATGTCACTCATTCAGAGGGGTTGGAATAGCAAGAACTCTGGGTCTGAATGTTCCAAGTCTTTCTGGTGTGTGAAAGATGAACTTGGTGTGTTCAAAGATTTACTGTTTCAAGGAACAAGATTGGTCCCTCCTAGTAGCCTCAGGAGAGATCTGATTAATTTAGCACATGAAACGCATTTGGGTATTACAAAAACAAAAGAAAGGTTGCGTATTTCTTATTGGTGGTGGCCTGGTATGGATAAGCAGGTGGAGCGAATTGTGCGTGATTGTCTTCCTTGTGTGATGAGTGAAAAATCAGAGTCCTAGGATACAGCCCATGATTTTAAGGAGGCGGCCCACAGGTCCATGGCAGGATATTGCTCTCGACATTTTGGGGCCCATTCATAGTAATGGTCTTCAAGTGTATGTGGTGGTGGTCATAGATACATACTCTCGTTGGCCTCAAGTTTTCTTCACCTCTGTCATTCATACTGAACATATCATTAGGTGCCTGGATGATCTGATGTCCAGAGAAGGAGCACCTGAAACCATTCTGACCGATAATGGGGTGCAATTAATTTCAAAAGAAATAGAGGAGTTCCTGGGCAAGAGAGGCATACAGCATAAGGCTTGTGCACTTTTGTCACCCAGAGACCAATGGCATGGTGGTGAGATTCAACAAAATGCTCAAAGAAACCATCAACATAGCTAAATCTAATGCTTTGGACTGGACAAAATGAGGTTCTAAAAAAAGTATAAAAGTACAGATTTACACCTCAAAGCACAACTGGAAAGACACCTTTCCAACTTTTCCGGGGTAGGTTTCCCAACACCTCCCTTGAACCACCTTGGGTGAACAGGTATGGGAGGTTATGGGGAAGAATGGATGATGATAGTGGTGTATGCGTTAGAGAAGAACTTAAGGCTACTAATCGGAAAAGGTCTTTCGACGACAGGAAGGCTATGAAGAAAACAGAGGTCAAAGTGGGAGATTTGGTGATGGTGAAACGTCCTGGTTTGTCCGGTAATCTCTCTAGATTTTTAAGTCCTATGCGTGTAATTAAGATTTTCAACAATGCAGTGAAAACACAGGACCATCGCATTTGGAACCTTAATAGAATTGCAGTCTTCAGACGAGAATCTGGGGTGCCTGCCTTGGGTGATCCATGTACATCATCTGGAGGTGGTAATACTTGCACTGAAGGGGAGGGTCTTGGATTGGTGGTAAGAGACAATCGAACAGGATTGTGAGACGTCCTACATATTTGAGTGATTATTCTTAAAGTGTATTTGTATTATATCTGCTCTTCTATGGTTGTTCTTAAGAACTTTGCCATTGTTATCTGTTTTCCTTATTCTTATTTTATATTAGTTTTTTTTTTTTTTTTTTGCATTTATAAGGAAGGGAGGTGTGTGGTATGCTTACTATCATGTCACCAGCTGGACACTTGCCAGTGCTTGTTTACAGTGGCTGTATGATGTCATCTCCCTTCCACTGTCATGTGGAATGTTGTATATGTAATTGGAACCAGGTGATGTCACATAGGGGTGTATTGAGGGTTGGGGACTGATGACAGTTGGCTTCTCTACTGGCTGTGATGGGTGAGATCTTCTGCTGGAAATAAACCTGTATCTTCCATCAACTTTGGCTGTGGAGGATTCATTCTTTGAATTGCAACTTGCTTACACTTTCTAAAAGTGTTTAATTAAAGCCTGCTCTCCTGCAGGTAAGAGGTGGAACTGTACAAATGACGATGCATCTGCTCTTCTGTGAAGTGCAGGTACTGACACGTTAAATGCAGAACAGCCCACCTTGAAAGCAGCCATACTGTCCCAAATAAAGCACAACAGCCCAGCAAAGAAGTGCCCACAATCTTCTAAATAAAATATAGGAGCCTACTTAGAAGTGCAACTGGTAGCCCATTAAACATCTAGCAATACTGCAAAGAATTGCTGCTTCTTTCTAATTCTATTGATGTCAGCCCTTCTCAAAAATGGCCACACTGTTTCAATACAAATATTGCAGCCCTAATAAAAAGCGATGGTGGTGGACAGTTCAAGGAACAGAAGCAATGCTGAGATTTCGTGGCTTTGTCCCATTCAAATGATGTCAATTTTACTGAGTAGTGTTATAACTATCTGCTAGAAATGGGATCTCTAGTTGGCAAGGGCTTGCACCTTTGTCCAAGTAGGGACCCTTCTTCCTAGTCAGGGTAAGGGTGTTACACTCGTGAAGTAACCCCTGCTCACCCTCGTGGTAGCTTGGCACGAGCAGTCAGGCTTAATTCAGAGGCAGTGTGTAAAGCATTTGCACATAACCAACAGTAATACAGTGTAAGCACTACAAACGGACACCACACCAGTTTAGAAAAATAACCAATTTTTATATACTCAAGACAAGACCAATTACGACAAAAATCCACAATACTATACTTTAAAAACGAATACTTGATAAGGTAACTTCTTCTTTGCAGGAATAGTTAAAAAACAAAGTTCGTACGAGTCGGTAGCTCCGTCCGAGCCTACCGCGATGCTGAAAACCACAGAGTCTAACAGTTCCAGCCGGCCGCGTTCATACGGGCCAGCAGAGTCGTGAACAGACTCGGTCACAGTACCTTTCTCGTTGTGGCTGGTACGGAGTGTACGAGCCGGTCGGCGTTCGTCGCGGTTGCGGTGCAAGACGGAGCGATGCAAGGTGCGGTGTCCTCGATGCGGTGCAGGCAGCGGCTCGATGAGCGTCGTGCAGACGGAGTCGGTGAGTCCAAGGCGTGCGATGCAGGGGAGACGATGCTCGATGCGGTGCTGACAGGTTGCGAGGCAGGCGACCTAGCCGGAGTGCGGGAGCTGGCATCGGACAGCGGTGCGAGTCGGAGCGGTGCGTCGCAGACGTGCGAGCGGTGCCCCAAATGCGGTGCGGTCACGACTCTTGAGCCAGTTGCAGCGACCGCGTCGGTAGGGTCCGGCTGGTTCAGTGAAGCGATGCGATGCGAACTGCGGTGCCCACAGGTCACGGTGCAAGCAGCGGCTCGGTGTTGGCGGCGTCGGACGTCGCCCACGGTGAGACCAGGGTTGCGATGCGAGCGGGGCGATGCGGTCTGCGGTGCAAACAGGTCACCGGTCAGGGATGGATTCGGTTGACGGAGTCGGTTGCAGTTCCCTTCCTCTGTGGCAACTGAAACAGCGTTCCAGAAGCGGTACCCAGAGGCTTGTGAAGTCTTTGTAGTCCCTGAGACTTCTTAACAGGAGGCCAGCTCGGTTCCAGGCCCTTGGAGATACTCAGCACAAGTTTGTAGAAAGTTCAGTCCTTTCACTGCCCAAGGCAGAAGCAGCAGCTGCAGGCCAACCCAACAAAGCAACAACACAGCAAAGGGGCAGTACTCCTCCTGGCAGCTCTTCCAGCTCTTCGTCTTGGCAGGTTCCTTGATTCCAGCGAGATCTAAATTCATGGGGTCAGGGCCCCAATATTTATATCCCAAATTCCTTTGTTCTCTGAAGGCAGAGAGGCCTTTGCCTAGTCCAAACCAGTTCTGGAGCACTTTGTTGACAAGTCTCTGTCCCTTCTTTCAGTGAGTAGGCCAGGGACATCAGACGCACCACAGGAGGTGGAGCCAGCATTGTGGAGGGAAGGCACTGTCCTATTCAGGGCCCAGGTACGACCCCTCCCACCCATCTACATGTAGATCTTGCTATTCAGCCCTGTGCTGACTCACCCTGTCTCCTGGCATCCCCCAGCCCCTGTCACTCACACTCCAGACAAGGAATACACAACCTCGCAGAGGCAGGCTTGGATGGTTAGACAAGAAAATACCCACTTTCTAAAAGTGGTATTTTCAAACACAGAATGTTAAAACCAACTTCACTAAAAGATGCATTTTATCATTCTGAGTCCAGGCATACTAAACTCAAATTTCTACCATGTTCCCGGGGTCAGTTAGGATTATAAGCTGTAATAATCAAAACTGCCCGTTCTGGCCTAGGGGGAACAGGTAGCCTTGCAATAGTGAAAAACGAACTAGGCTGTAATTCACTATCAGGACATGCCACACACACCAGGGCATGTCCTACCTTTCGCATACAACGCACCCTGCCCACAGGGGTACCTTGGGCCTACATTAGGGGTGACTTACATGTAGAAAAGGGAAGGTTTAGGGACTTACAAGTGTGTGCACTTGCCAAGTCGACATGTCAGCCCCAGGCTGCGCACAGGCTCTGCGATGGCAGGCCCGAGTTACACTTTACGGGCTGTTTGCGTGGGTGGCACAATCCAGTGCTGCAGCCCACCAACAGCATTTGGTCTATAGGCCCTGGCACTCGTAGTGCACTTTACAAGAGACTGACACATAAACCAAATAGGCCAATCATGGAAACACTAATCCATAACACATTTTATACAGGAGCACTTGCACTTTCCCACTGGACAGCAGTGAGGAAAGTGCGCAGAATCATTACACCAGCAAAAACAGAGTCAAAACCGGGAGGTCAGAAAGCAAAAAGTCAGGGGAAACACGCCAAAAGATGCCAAGTCTAACACATGTCCCCTCCAGCTGAAAGTAGGGAGAACTACCCAACCCCATTGGAGTTCTCTTCACTAAGGCGGAAGAACCTGGACAGACCATCTGCGTTGGCGTGTTCTGTACCAGGACGGTGTTCCACCGTAAAGTCCATTCCCTGTAGGGAGATGGACCACCTCAGCAGTTTTGGATTCTCACCCCTCATTTGCATCAACCATCTGAGGGGCCTGTGGTCTGTCTGAACCCGGAAGTGAGTCCCAAACAGGTATGGTCTCAACTTCTTCAGTGCCCAGACCACAGCAAAAGCTTCCCTTTCTATGGCACTCCACCTCTGTTCCCTGGGAAGTAGTCTCCTGCTAAGGAAGACTACAGGCTGATCCAGACCCTTCTCGTTCAGTTGTGAGAGCACCGCTCCCACACCATGCTCTGAAGCGTCAGTCTGCACGACGAATTCCTTGGAGAAGTCAGGTGCCTTGAGCACGGGCGCCGTGCACATGGCTGCCTTCAGGGCATCAAAAGCTTTCTGGCAGGACTCAGTCCAGATCACTCTCCTGGGCTGCCTCTTAGAGGTCAGCTCTGTTAAGGGGGCAACGATGGTGCCATAGCCCTTAACAAATCTCCTATAGTAGCCGGTGAGACCTAAGAAGGCTCTCACCTCTGTCTGGGTCTTGGGGGCTCCCAAGCCAGAATGGTGTCAATCTTGGGTTGTAGGGGCGCCACCTGGCCGCTTCCTACCTGGTGTCCCAAGTACACCACAGAACCCTGCCTGATCTGGCACTTACTGGCCTTGATCGTGAGGCCTGCACCTTGCAGAGCCCTCAACACTTTCTCAAGGTGCTGTAAATGTTCTTCCCAGCTGGAACTGAACACAGCAATGTCATCCAGGTAGGCGGCACTGAAATCCTCCAGCCCAGCCAACACCTGATTGACCAACCTCTGAAAGGTGGCAGGGGCATTCTTCAACCCAAAGGGCATCACCCGGAATTGGTAATGATCTTCTGGGGTTGAGAATGCTGATCTCTCCTTGGCCCCATCGGTTAAGGCAATCTGCCAGTACCCAGACGTCAAATCAAACGTGCTGAGGAACCGGGCAGCTCCCAACCGATCAATGAGCTCATCAGCTCTGGGGATGGGGTGCGCGTCAGTCCTGGTGACGGCATTGAGACCACAGTAGTCCACACAAAACCGGAGTTCTGGAGTGGCACCGGGCGCAGCAGCCTTTGGGACCAAGACCACTGGGCTGGCCCAAGGACTGTGGGAGGGCTCAATCACCCCTAACGCCAACATCTTAGAGACCTCCTCCTTGATGCTGGCTCTGACCCGGTCAGTAAACCTGTAAATCTTGTGCTTCACATGAGGGCTGTCACCAGTGTCCATGTTATGGGTACACCAGTGAGTAACACCGGGGGTCAGAGAGAACAGTGGGGCGAACTGTCCCAACAACTGGTGACAGTCCCCCTGCTGCTCCTGAGTCAGAGTAGGGGAGAGGATCACACCTTCTACTGACCCATCATGCTCCTTGGTAGACAGGAGGTCAGGGAGAGGCAAACTCTCCTCTTCCACCCCATCATCTGTCGCCAAGAGCATACTCACTTCGGACCTCTCGAAGTGGGGCTTGAGGCGGTTCACGTGAAGGACCCTCAAAGGGTTCCTTGGAGCTTGCAAATCCACCAGGTAGGTGACGTCACTTTTGCGCTCCTTTACCTCATATGGCCCAGTCCACTTGTCCTGCAAGGCACAAGGTGCCACTGGGGCCATGACCCACACTTTTTGCCCAGGTTGAAATTCGACCAGAGTGGCATTCTGGTCATACCATCTCTTCATTTCTTCCTGGCTTGCTTCTAGGTTCGCCTGAGCGAGTTTCCTGAAGCGGGCAGTTTGGTTTCTAAAGGCCAGCATGTAGCTAAATACATCCTGGGGAGTTTTCCTGGGAGCTGCCTCCCAGCCTTCCTTTACCAAACTCAGAGGTCCTCTGACAGGGTGGCCATACAGGAGCTCAAAGGGGCTGTACCCAAGAGACTTCTGAGGCACCTCCCTGTACGCAAAGAGTAGGCATGGCAAGAGGACGTCCCACTTACGCCTCATGGGTTCTGTTAGACCCTTGATCATGCCTTTCAAGGTCTGGTTGAATCTCTCCACCAGACCGTTTTCTTGTGGGTGGTAAGGAGTGGTGAACTTGTAGGTTACACCACACTCCTTCCACAGGGATGTCATATACTTCGATATGAAATTGGTCCCCTTATCAGAAACCACCTCTCTGGGGAATCCCACCCGGGAAAAGATCCCCATTAACGCCCGGCCCACCACTGGCGCCGTCGTTGTCCTGAGAGGGATTGCCTCCGGGTACCGGGTGGCATGGTCCACCAAGACCAGGATGTACCTGTTGCCCATGGCTGTCTTGGGATCCAGTGGCCCCACAATATCCATCCCTACCCTTTCAAAGGGTGTACCAACAACAGGAAAAGGTTGGAGAGGAGCTTTGACCTTCCTCCCACTCTTACCACTTGCCTGGCAAGTTTGGCAAGACCTACAGTGTGCATCTGACTGCCTTCGCATTTGGGGCCAAAAGAAGTGGGTGACAAGCCTGTCAAAGGTATTGTCCTGCCCCAAATGTCCTGCCAAAGGCACGTCATGAGCCAGACCCAGTAGGAAGGTCCTGAAGCGCTGGGGTACCACCAGCCCACAGGCTGACCCAGGCTCAGCAACCTTAGGCTCACTGTATAGGAGACCACTCTCCCAGTAGATCAGATGTGACCCGGACTGATTACCAGCTGCCTGGTCTGCAGCCTGCCGCCGCAGACCCTCCAGAGTAGGGCACTCGTTCTGCTCCCTGCAGAACTCCTCCCTGGTGGGACCCCCTTCTTGCTGCCAATGGGTCAGCTCAGAGATGTCTCCCAGTTCGGCTACCTGCTCCCCTGTAGGCACCGGGGCGTCCCCTCGAGGTCCGCCTCCTCCCGGTCCGTGGGAACTTTGGGGGCCGGTTTCCCGCGCCCCTGCCCTTTCTCTTGGCAGGGACTTGGGCCACTGTTCCAGGCTCCAAGTCCTCTTGATCACCCTTTCTGGCTGCCATTGACCGAGTAGACACGCATGCCCACTCTGGCAACCCAAGCATCTCCAAGTGAGACCTGAGCTCAACCTCCTTCCATAAGGACTGCTCCAGGTCGTTTCCTAGCAGACAATCTACAGGCATGGTAGGGCTCACAACCACCCTCAAGGGACCTGAGACCCCCCCATTCAAAGGGAACCTGCGCCACCATACATTGGCGCTCTGAGTTGTCTACAGAAACTACTTGGTGGAATGCCCCGGGGACTACTTGCTTCTCAGACACCAGGTGACACCGGACTGAGGTCACACTGGCTCCAGTGTCTCTGAGAGCCTCTACCCTGTTCCCATTAATGGTCACCCAGGTGCTATATTTCTTTGTGTTAGGGGGCACCTGGTTTCCTGGGACCATCTCACTGTCCCCTAGTGAGACAAGGGTCATTTCTGCGGGATCCCCACCCTCCTGTGGGCACCCCTCCTCCCCAAGCGCTACACTAGCCAACACTTTGGACTGTCCACCGGTGGGTGGCTGTGTCCCCTTCGGGCACTTGGGGTCCCCCTTAAAGTGACCTACCTGGTCACATGCATAACACTTGCGGGGGCCGGTCTCAACAGGCTTCCCTGTAGAGACCCCTTTCTTCTTATCACCGGGGGCTGGGAACCTTTACCCTGGGTACTAGTTCGGGGCCCTTTAGAGAACTCCTGTGCTTTACCCTTGTCCCCCCACCTTTCTGCTGGGGACCCTGCCCACCTTTGGCTGAGTCTCCCCAAACGCTTTCTTGTGGACCCTGGTACTCACCCAGCGGTCCGCTTCCATAGCAAGCTTCCTGGGGTCAGTTAGCTTACTATCAACTAGGTGCTGGCGCAGATCTGCAAAACATAGACTAGACAAGTGCTCCCATGCAATCAAGTTGTAGAGCCCCTGAAAATCTGTTACACTACTGCCCTTCACCCAACCATCCAGAGACCTGCAGAACACATCCACACATTCCAACCAAGTGTTGGCATCAGACTTCTTACTGGACCTGAACTGATCCCTGTACTTTTCAGGAGTAAGACCATACTTTGTGAGAAGGGCATCCTTCATGTCAGCATAGGTGAGGGGATACCCCTTACCCAAAGCTATCAGAGCATCCCTTGCTTCTTCAGGGAAAAGTGGCCACAATCCTGCTCCCCAATTCTCCTCAGGGACCCCATTCATGTGTATGGCTGCCTCATAACCCTGAAACCACCTTTGTATGTCATCCCCCTTCTTGAACTCCTTGCCTACGTTCTTGGGAATGTGCACAATCCTGTCTGCCTTTCTGGACGAATTGCTGCCACCATCTGAGCCTGACTTGCTCCTAAGTTCTAGCTCCTTCAGTTCTCTCTCATGCTCTAAGAGCATCTTCCTCTCCTCTATGGCCAATCTCTTCTCCTCCCGCTCACTCTCCAGCCTGAGCTTCTGCAGCTCAAACTGCCTTGCCTCCCGCCTGTCCTCCAGCTCCTCTGGGGACAGACTGCTGCTGCCTGACCTGGCGGGTTCCCCCTACCCAAAAGCACATCCACCCTGGAAATAGGCTCCTCCACCTCCTCACTGAGATTACCAGGCTGCCCACTGGCATGTCTGGCTGCTACCCAGGCCCTCAGCGCCTTCTGTAGCTCCTCCTTCCTTGTGAGGCCTTTAATTTGGACTTTCAGGTTTTTACAAATTGCTCGTAGTTCCTTTACGGCGTAGGTTTCCAACCTATCCTCCTCAAAGATAATTTCCAGAGATGCAACGGATGATGCAGCTGTGTCAGGCATGACAAAAGTAGTGAGTTGAAAACTGGCAAGATCAAAAATAGGCCAAAAGAAAAAGAACCAGTATGTGGTACGTAATGGTCTGCGATATGGTAGTAGTGCACACCAATCACTGTAAGTCAAGTGCAAACACAAGTCCTATCCTCACCGCTGACAACCAATGTTAGAAATGGGATCTCTAGTTGGCAAGGGCTTGCACCTTTGTCCAAGTAGGGACCCTTCTTCCTAGTCAGGGTAAGGGTGTTACACTCGTGAAGTAACCCCTGCTCACCCTCGTGGTAGCTTGGCACGAGCAGTCAGGCTTAATTCAGAGGCAGTGTGTAAAGCATTTGCACATAACCAACAGTAATACAGTGTAAGCACTACAAACGGACACCACACCAGTTTAGAAAAATAACCAATTTTTATATATTCAAGACAAGACCAATTACGACAAAAATCCACAATACTATACTTTAAAAACGAATACTTGATAAGGTAACTTCTTCTTTGCAGGAATAGTTCAAAAACAAAGTTCGTACGAGTCGGTAGCTCCGTCCGAGCCTACCGTGATGCTGAAAACCACAGAGTCTAACAGTTCCAGCCGGCCGCGTCGATACGGGCCAGCAGAGTCGTGAACAGACTCGGTCACAGTACCTTTCTCGTTGTGGCTGGTACGGAGTGTACGAGCCGGTCGGCGTTCGTCGCGGTTGCGGTGCAAGACGGAGCGATGCAAGGTGCGGTGTCCCTCGATGCGGTGCAGGCAGCGGCTCGATGAGCGTCGTGCAGACGGAGTCGGTAAGTCCAAGGCGTGCGATGCAGGGGGAGACGATGCTCGATGCGGTGCTGACAGGTTGCGAGGCAGGCGACCTAGCCGGAGTGCGGGAGCTGGCGTCGGACAGCGGTGCGAGTTGGAGCGGTGCGTCGCAGACGTGCGAGCGGTGCCCCAAATGCGGTGCTGTCACGACTCTTGAGCCAGTTGCAGCGACCGCGTCGGTCGGGTCCGGCTGGTTCAGTGAAGCGATGCGATGCGAACTGCGGTGCCCACAGGTCACGGTGCAAGCAGCGGCTCGGTGTTGGCGGCGTCGGACGTCGCCCACGGTGAGACCAGGGTTGCGATGCGAAGCGGGGCGATGCGGTCTGCGGTGCAAACAGGTCACCGGTCAGGGATGGATTCGGTTGACGGAGTCGGTTGCAGTTCCCTTCCTCTGTGGCAACTGAAACAGCGTTCCAGAAGCGGTACCCAGAGGCTTGTGAAGTCTTTGTAGTCCCTGAGACTTCTTAACAGGAGGCCAGCTCGGTTCCAGGCCCTTGGAGATACTCAGCACAAGTTTGTAGAAAGTTCAGTCCTTTCACTGCCCAAGGCAGAAGCAGCAGCTGCAGGCCAACCCAACAAAGCAACAACACAGCAAAGGGGCAGTACTCCTCCTGGCAGCTCTTCCAGCTCTTCATCTTGGCAGGTTCCTTGATTCCAGCGAGATCTAAATTCATGGGGTCAGGGCCCCAATATTTATATCCCAAATTCCTTTGTTCTCTGAAGGCAGAGAGGCCTTTGCCTAGTCCAAACCAGTTCTGGAGCACTTTGTTGACAAGTCTCTGTCCCTTCTTTCAGTGAGTAGGCCAGGGACATCAGACGCACCACAGGAGGTGGAGCCAGCATTGTGGAGGGAAGGCACTGTCCTATTCAGGGCCCAGGTGCGACCCCTCCCACCCATCTACATGTAGATCTTGCTATTCAGCCCTGTGCTGACTCACCCTGTCTCCTGGCATCCCCCAGCCCCTGTCACTCACACTCCAGACAAGGAATACACAACCTCGCAGAGGCAGGCTTGGATGGTTAGACAAGAAAATACCCACTTTCTAAAAGTGGTATTTTCAAACACAGAATGTTAAAACCAACTTCACTAAAAGATGCATTTTATCATTCTGAGTCCAGGCATACTAAACTCGAATTTCTACCATGTTCCCGGGGTCAGTTAGGATTATAAGCTGTAATAATCAAAACTGCCCGTTCTGGCCTAGGGGAACAGGTAGCCTTGCAATAGTGAAAAACGAACTAGGCTGTAATTCACTATCAGGACATGCCACACACACCAGGGCATGTCCTACCTTTCGCATACAACGCACCCTGCCCACAGGGGTACCTTGGGCCTACCTTAGGGGTGACTTACATGTAGAAAAGGAAAGGTTTAGGGACTTGCAAGTGTGTGCACTTGCCAAGTCGACATGTCAGCCCCAGGCTGCGCACAGGCTCTGCGATGGCAGGCCCGAGTTACACTTTACGGGCTGTTTGAGTGGGTGGCACAATCCAGTGCTGCAGCCCACCAACAGCATTTGGTCTATAGGCCCTGGCACTCGCAGTGCACTTTACAAGGGACTGACACATAAACCAAATAGGCCAATCATGGAAACACTAATCCATAACACATTTTATACAGGAGCACTTGCACTTTCCCACTGGACAGCAGTGAGGAAAGTGCGCAGAATCATTACACCAGCAAAAACAGAGTCAAAACCGGGAGGTCAGAAAGCAAAACGTCAGGGGAAACACGCCAAAAGATGCCAAGTCTAACACTATCTCATTGAAAGCAGTGCTAATTTGTGCCAGTAGTTGCTGGTGCCCAGCACTGGCACATATTTCTCAGGGCCAGAAGACTTCATGGTTGATGCTGGGGATGGAAGTCTCGATTAACCAGCAACCACAAGCACCAATTAAGCACTGCATTAAGCAGTGTGTTTAGCGCAGCCAGTTGTGTGGGGTGTAGCGTGACTATCATGGGGGAGTTGACTGCCTGGGATTTTGTTGGGTGCGCTCACAGGACAAACAGCTATGCCAGTTGTGCGCACACATCTCACCGTTGCCCCTCAATCTCATTGATCTACCGGTACGGATGTCATGTACTGTCTGCCATGAAGGCATGGGTGGCACCAACTCAAAGCCTTGTCACGGTTGATCGGATAACCAAGAAGATACCATGAGCTTTGGGAAGTCATAACCTGTCCAGTGACCTGTTGACCACCACTAGACCAGTCCAGAGTCTCGAGAAGGGCACGCGTTGCCTGCTGCCAGCCTGAGCAGTACATTTGTGAGACGCTATCACCAGGACACCAAGCCAAACAAATACCAATATCACAAAGTAGGACTTAGCCTGGGAACCACTGCGACCTGCATCCATCAAAGCAGCGAGTTGCACTGATTGACAAAAGAGTGTACAATGCCCACTGTGTCAGGGCAGTCTGGAGACTACAGTGGCAAGGCTGGCTGTACAACAGAAAGAGGGGGTCCGTACCTGCATTCCACTTTGGGCTGAGAGACAGAAAGCTGGGCAGCCTAGTGAGACTGCCCCCGCCTGAAATCTCTACCCCAGGCCACATCTCCCTGATGTTACTGTGTGCCCCAGCAGCAGAACGGTGGTACCGTGTGGAGGAAAGGCACACCACACTAAAGAAGACCCCATACTAGCTATATAATAACTTAAAGTGCAGGTTTCCAGTTTCTTATAAAATTGTATTCTCTCTCTGTCTCTCTCTCTCTCGCTCTCTGTCTCTCTCTGTCTCTGTCTCTCTCTCTCTGTCTCTCTCTCTCTCTCTCTCTCTCTTTGTCTCTCTCTCTCTCTCTTTCTCTCTCTCTCTCGCTCTCTCTATCTGTGTGTCTCTCTCTCTCTCTCGCTTGCTCCCCCGCACCTCGTGATCCTTCCTCCTTCTCCCCTCTCAACACCCACTGAGAGCATTTCCTAATCTTTGCCAGTGGCCATGTGACTGGAGCACTCTCATTTCTTTCGTGGGCACTACCAAGACTCTCTCAGTCTCACGACTGCCATCTTTCATTCTCCAGAGGGATGGCAGGGGTGAGAGATAACCCTTGTAGGAAGGTGGAATCTGACTATATGGTTGCCCCCACTTTTTTCCTGGTGTTTTGCTGGTTTATGACTTAGTTGGACTGGGATCCTGCTATTCAGGGCCCCAGTCTATCTGCTTCCTCTATAAAATGGTTTCCATGTGCCTTAGGCACATCTCTGATTGGAATCTGGAGTGCCCTTATAAGTCCCTAGTATATGGTATACTATGTACCCAGGGCATAGGTACCTCAGAGGCCTACCAGGGGCTGCAGCATGTATTGTGCCACCCCTGGAAGGCCATCCAAACTGACACCACAGGTCTGCTACTGCAGCCTGGGTAAGGTGGTGCATGCACCCCTTACTGTGATATAGGCTACCTATATCACTACATACATACACACATATAAACCTATAAATCACTCCTATGGCAGGCCTTATCAATCCTGAAGGCAGAGTGCGTGGTTCCTATGTGAGAGGGTGCCCCTGCATGAACTGGGCCCCTCTGCAGCGTTCGGAGACCCTTCTCTGATGCTGTTTGTAGTGCAGCCTGACCATATACTCTTAAGCGCATTATAACCTCGCGTTAAATGCTAACTTTGGGATGGCTGCACGGAAACATGTCGTGTTTGGTGTCAAACATCTTGGAATACTACCCCCCCACCAGTTCTGGCGGCGGGGGTAGCATTCCACCCTTCTAGAGGGAAAGACATGTACACACCGGTATGCCCGGTACTGACTTTCCAAGCCCTGGCATCACAAAATGGATGCCTCTGCCACAGACACGAGTCTGGCCTCCTGCTGCTGACCGAAACTCCGGCAGGGGAGGCCTGGACAATAGGTTTCCTGTCCCAGGGAGGTGTGACCACCTCCCCAGACAGGATAGTGTGTATTGGGGCTGGGCGGGAGCACTCTCTGGTGCTTTGAAGTCCTGCACTGGGGGCACACTTGGTGTCCCTGTGCATACCCCAGTTCAAACCGGCTCAGGGGCTTCCAGCCCCTGCTCTGGCGCGAAACTGGACAAAGGGAAAGGGGTGTAACCACCCCTCTGCCCTGACCCTCCCATAGGTGGGGTCACAGAGTATGTCCAACCCCCTACCTTAGTATAAGTAAGGGAACCCAGTCCTTAGGACTTTAGATTTACCTGGACGAAACTCTGATACAGAATCCTGGACCTTCGACGCTCTACTTTAAGATTAGAGGACTGAAGAATCTCCCTTGGGGTCAAGGAGTGACTCCCCTGCTTGGCAGGCACCAAAGAAGCAATTGTCCGGTCTGCATCGCTGAAGCTCCCGTCGGACGCCGAAGTCTTTGCATCACCAGAGGTGGATTTCCAGACTTCCCCGAGGCTTCCCTGAGTCCCCAGCAAAGCTGAGGCCCGTAGCTGTCGTGGGTAACGTGGAACCGTGACCCCTGGACACTGAATGCATTTGCAAGTGCATCCTCTTCTGGGTCGCCCACGAAGTCGTGCTTTGGGCTCCGAGTAGCCCCAGCCTCCAGCACCAACTTCACCGAAGATCACTGGCCTCCACTCCACGAGTGTCCTGTGAGCCAGCTCCACGTGCACCGTCTCGAGGCTCCTTTGCGGTCGCTAGTCCGTTCGCTAGTAGGCCCTCCCGAAGGCCAATCTTTTTTTGCTTGGGCTCCCTGGTTGCTCCAGGTGTGCCCTGACTTATCCTCGCTGGGTGAGTCCCCCAGACCTTGCTGGTCTGCAACATCGTCCTTCTTCACTTTCCACGAGACTTGCCGTTGCCAAGGCTTGTTCGGTCCAATCCGGTCGCTGACACCCCTGCAATCGACAGACGTCGTGGGACAGCTCGAATCCAGCTCCTGGTTGTCGTCGACGCCTCCTGGACCTCGTGGCTGAAGAGTCAAGACGACAGTCAACCTACCTGAAGCACTCGACATCGGTGGGCATCTGCTCATCGCCTTCCTGGTCACTGGCTAGTGACCCAGACTCTGTCCCCTCTGCTTTCAGGTTCTTCAGATCTTCGATACACCTTTGGATCCACCCGAACACTTTCGACTTGGTCGCCAGCAGCACTTTGCAGCAGATCGCCATAGAAAGCGACGACGAAACCCGACCCCGAAAGACACCTATGCACCCGGCTTCCCTGGGTGAGGTAACTCGAGTACTCCGGTGCTCCCGTGGGTATAGACACTAGAACAGCCTAGTTCTCAAAGGGTTTGCTCCAAGTCCTCCTCTAAGTGTCCCTTTTCCTTTAAATTCTAATCGCGACTTTCCCCATAGAAGTTAACGGTGGTTCGCGGTTGTGTTCATACACTGCACGCGTCCCCCGTGGGTCCCCTGTGTCACTGCCTTGGGTGGTTCCTTGTGGTCCAAGCACTTCTACAGGCTCTAGGCCTTGTGTCTAGCTCAGTCGTGGTTCTTATACCACTTTATTGGTATATGGTTTGGTACGCCCCTGGGGCTCAAACGTGTATTTGTGCTATTACTGTAGATAACTAACTCGTAACGTATGTACTTCGAACTCTAGCCTCATAAAGAGACTAGAGGGGTGTGTTTAGTAATAAATACATATATTTTGAATATATACCTGGTGTGGTCCTCTTTCATTTGGTCACTCAAGAGATTATAGACTGGTAAAACAAGCTGCTTTACATTCCTTCAAGACTTAGCCTGAAGGCTGCTCTCCATAGCTACCACTAGGATAGCTTTCAATAAAGGTTGTCTTTAACCTATCTCCAATAAGGGGTTGTTTGGACTGGTGCAAGGTGCCCACTAGAATTAGTGGACAGCATATGCCAGGCCAACTTCTCACATTGGTGTGGGATTCCAGCTTGCTATTGTTTTACCAGATAATCTCAATTGAATTGATCAACTGAAAACCACTAAGGGTACCTAAGGTACATATAATCAAGCTTAGTAATACAGTAAGTTCTACTGAACTTAGAGTTGTGTGTTAAGGGACAGCACACCCTTTCTACAACTCAAGAGAGTTTAGTAGGCCACACTAGAGTAGGTAGTGCATACACCACACCTCACTAGTGATGTCTTCAAAGCCAGGACCCAGTGAGTCCTTTCCAGAAGCCAGTGGGCTTTTTCCCTCCAAGTATGATAAACTCCCATTCTTGGAATTGAGAGCCTTATGCACTACTAGGAAGTTAAAGACAGGCAAAAGTGCCAGCACCCAACACCTCAGGGAGGTGTTACTAGCTGATGATCTCAGCAGGCCCCTAGGGTCTGAAGGGGTAGGCAAGGAGGGTGGGGCAGAAGATGAGGAAGGGGCCAGGGGTGAAGAAACCGAGGCCCCCCCCCCTCTGAAACTGGCCAGGAAGGTGAAAATGACCTTGTCCTGGAAAATCCAATTCCTCTCGTGGAGGAGGAGGAGGGAGAGGATCAGACTGACCTCCCCTTTGTCCCCCCAGGAAGAGTTCTGAGTGTGCCCAGAAGGTCTAGGTCTCCTTCTCAGGAGTCTAACCACTCTGACACCTCAATAGGGTCCTCTGTCTCCTCTCATAGGAGGGAATCCTCTCATGAGAGAAGAAAGAGACTGATTCAATATGAGCAAACTCAGCTTGAACTCAGGAAACAGCAATTGGCTATAGACAGGCAGTCCCTAGATCTCTATAGAGAGAGACAAAAGTTGGGACTAGAGTCCCATGGTGGCAGCAGTTTCCCCAAAGGTAGGGAAAGGTCTTATGACCATAGAAACCTGAGCAAGATTGTCCCTCCCTACCAGAGTGGGGATGATATCCACAAATGGATAACTGCTCTAGAGAGGGCCTGTAAAGTACAGAGGGTCCCTCAGGAGCAGTGGGCAGCAATCTTGTGGCTCTCCTTTGCAAACAAAGGTAGAGACAAGCTCCTCACTGTTAGAGAGGAGGATGCTGACAATTACAAAGTCTTGAAGAGTGCTCTGATAGATGGGTTTGGCCTAACCACTGAACAGTATAGGTTGAAGTTCAGAGACACCCAAAAGGCTCAGACTCAAGACTGGGTTGATTTTGTAGATTGTGCTACTAAGGCTCTGGAAGGTTGGATACATGGCAACAAGGTGCATGACTTTTTAGGATTGTACAATTTGATTATGAGGGAGCAGATCCTTAATAATTGTCAAAACCAGCTTTTACACCAGTACCTGGTGGACTCTGATCTGACCTCTCCCCAAGAATTGGGAAAGAAGGCAGACAAATGGGTCAGAACCAGAGTAAAGACTAAGAATCAGGGTGGTGACCAGAAGAAAGATTCTACCAAGTCCCAAGAGAAAGGTGGGGATAAATCTAAGGATAAATCCACTACAGGGCCCCAAAAGTCCTCTTCTGGGGGTGGGTCCCAAACTCCTTCCTCTCCTGAAAAGAAACCCTATTGCCATGTCTGTAAAAAGCCTGGACACTGGAAAACTGATCCCAGTTGCCCCAGGATTGGCAATAAAGAAAATGTTCCTCCAACAACTACTACCACCCCTCCTGGTACTACCAGTAGTAATCCTCCAGTTGGGAGTAGTGTACCCAAAAAGTTAGGTGCTTTTGCAAGAGGAACAGAGGTGGGCCCTAGTTTAGACAGGACCCCCTCCACAGACTCCTCTGACTCTGATGGTGGTGTAGGATTTGCCACCTTTACCATGGGTCCCAATGCATTGGGCAGGTACAGACTGGAGCCAATAATTAATGGTCAGAAAGCTGTGGCATTTAGGGACACAGGGGCTAGTGTCACCATGGGGCAGGGAACCTAGTCCCCCTCACCAGCTTTTACCTGAGTTTAAATACCAGGTGACCAACATTGATGGTGTCAGAACAGATCACCCCATGGCCATAGTCAATCTCAGCTGGGAAGGGGTCACAGGCCCAAAAAGAGTGGCAGTGTCCCCAACCTTGCCTGTAGATTGCCTGATGGGCAATGATCTGGAAATTTCAGCCTGGGCTGAAGTTGAACACCAAACCCATCTGAGAATGCTGGGCGTCCCTGTAAAAGTTAGTGGGGCTGTGATGGCCACAGCCCCAGCCCAGGGAAATTTTGGAGATGTGGAGCCTGGAAGAATGGCCCACTCTCCCCAAAAGAGAGCACAAGGGTTGAAGAAAAGTCTTCTTCCCTCCAGGCAGTAGGTAAGGGTCAGCCTCCTCAGGGAACTGACCCTACCCCTAGTGAAGGAACTGCCCCAGAGGTAGTCAGGCTTGGCCTGGCCACAACCCTGATGGCAGAGGACCCTTCCAAGGTGGTACCCAGTCTGGAGCAGGTAACCTGCCCCTCTCTACCCTGCCTCAGTCAGCCCAGGGCTGCAGAGGTCAGGGAGGTCAGTGGACCCCCAGGGCCCCCTGTCCAGAGGAACCCCCCTATCAGCAGATTAGGGGCACCCAGGCTAGTAGCCCTAGCCAGGTGAAAATTCCTCAACACCCTGAGGGATCCCCCATACCTTTGTGTAGGGACCTCCCCCAGAAGGACTCTGTTAGGCAAGGGCAAACCTGGGACCAAAAGGTTCCAAACCTGCCATGTCCCTCCAGTGGTCCATCCAAAGGGACCCAACCCCCAGCTGTAGGCAGCCAAAGGTTGACCCTTAGAGCACAGTGCAACTCAGTCATGGAAAGACAGGCATACATGGTGACCAGTGATCTGAGGAAGCTGAGACCAACCTTCCTAGGGCCTCACTTCCCTTCTCAGACACCTCACCAGCCTTGTACTTTACCAAAGCACACCACAGGTAGTAATTCCCCATGGTGGAGACCCTCTCATACCCTTAGGGTGAGGGATTGCTTAGTGGACCATAAGATAGGGGGCAACCATGCTAGTGCAGGTGCTTCCTTATATGGCCACTTAGTCAATAAAGGCTCATCTGGCCAAGGTTAGCCTTATCTCCTTTCGTTTGGGGGTTATGTAGGAAGGTGGAATCTGACTATATGGTTGCCCCCACTTTTTTCCTGGTGTTTTGCTGGTTTATGACTTAGTTGGACTGGGATCCTGCTATTCAGGGCCCCAGTCTATCTGCTTCCTCTATAAAATGGTTTCCATGTGCCTTAGGCACATCTCTGATTGGAATCTGGAGTGCCCTTATAAGTCCCTAGTATATGGTATATTATGTACCCAGGGCATAGGTACCTCAGAGGCCTACCAGGGGCTGCAGCATGTATTGTGCCACCCCTGGAAGGCCATCCAAACTGACACCACAGGTCTGCTACTGCAGCCTGGGTAAGGTGGTGCATGCACCCCTTACTGTGATATAGGCTACCTATATCACTACATACATACACACATATAAACCTATAAGTCACTCCTATGGCAGGCCTTATCAATCCTGAAGGCAGAGAGCGTGGTTCCTATGTGAGAGGGTGCCCCTGCATGAGCTGGGCCCCTCTGCAGCGTTCGGAGACCCTTCTCTGATGCTGTTTGTAGTGCAGCCTGACCATATACTCTTAAGCGCATTATAACCTCGCGTTAAATGCTAACTTTGGGATGGCTGCACGGAAACATGTCGTGTTTGGTGTCAAACATCTTGGAATACTACCCCCCCCGCCAGTTCTGGCGGCGGGGGTAGCATTCCACCCTTCTAGAGGGAAAGACATGTACACACCGGTATGCCCGGTACTGACTTTCCAAGCCCTGGCATCACAAAATGGATGCCGCTGCCACAGACACGAGTCTGGCCTCCTACTGCTGACTGAAACTCCGGCAGGGGAGGCCTGGACAATAGGTTTCCTGTCCCAGGGAGGTGTGACCACCTCCCCAGACAGGATAGTGTGTATTGGGGCTGGGCGGGAGCACTCTCTGGTGCTTTGAAGTCCTGCACTGGGGGCACACTTGGTGTCCCTGTGCATACCCCAGTTCAAACCGGCTCAGGGGCTTCCAGCCCCTGCTCTGGCGTGAAACTGGACAAAGGGAAAGGGTGTAACCACCCCTCTGCCCTGACCCTCCCATAGGTGGGGTCACAGAGTATGTCCAACCCCCTACCTTAGTATAAGTAAGGGAACCCAGTCCTTAGGACTTTAGATTTACCTGGACGAAACTCTGATACAGAATCCTGGACCTTCGACGCTCTACTTTAAGATTAGAGGACTGAAGAATCTCCCTTGGGGTCAAGGAGTGACTCCCCTGCTTGGCAGGCACCAAAGAAGCAATTGTCCGGTCTGCATCGCTGAAGCTCCCGTCGGACGCCAAAGTCTTTGCATCACCAGAGGTGGATTTCCAGACTTCCCCGAGGCTGCCCTGAGTCCCCAGCAAAGCTGAGGCCCGTAGCTGTCGTGGGTAACGTGGAACCATGACCCCTGGACACCAAACGCATTTGCAAGTGCATCCTCTTCTGGGTCTCCCACGAAGTTGTGCTTTGGGCTCCGAGTAGCCCCAGCCTCCAGCACCAACTGCACCGAAGATCACTGGCCTCCACTCCACGAGTGTCCTGTGAGCCAGCTCCACGTGCACTGTCTCGAGGCTCCTTCGCGGTCGCTAGTCCGTTGGCTAGTAGGCCCTCCCGAAGGCCAATCTTTTTCTGCTTGGGCTCCCTGGTTGCTCCAGGTGTGCCCTGACTTATCCTCGCTGGGTGAGTCCCCCAGACCTTGCTGGTCTGCAACATCGTCCTTCTTCGCTTGCCACAAGACTTGCCGTTGCCAAGGCTTGTTGGGTCTAATCCGGTCGCCGACACCCCTGCAATCGACAAACGTTGTGGGACAGCTCGAATCCAGCTCCTGATTGTCGTCGATGCCTCCTGGACCTCGTGGCTGAAGAGTCAAGACGACTGTCAGCCTACCTGAAGCACTCGACATCGGTGGGCATCTGCTCATCGCCTTCCTGGTCACTGGCTAGTGACCCAGACTCTGTCCCCTCTGCTTTCAGGTTCTTCGATACACCTTTGGATCCACCCGAACACTTTCGACTTGGTCGCCAGCAGCACTTTGCAGCAGATCGCCATAGAAAGCGACGACGAAACCCGACCCCGAAAGACACCTATGCACCCGGCTTCCCTGAATGAGGTAACTCGAGTACTCCGGTGCTCCCGTGGGTATAGACACTAGAACAGCCTAGTTCTCAAAGGGTTTGCTCCAAGTCCTCCTCTAAGTGTCCCTTTTCTTTTAAATTCTAATCGCGACTTTCCCCATAGAAGTTAACGGTGGTTCGCGGTTGTGTTCATACACTGCACGTGTCCCCCGTGGGTCCCCTGTGTCACTGCCTTGGGTGGTTCCTTGTGGTCCAAGCACTTCTACAGGCTCTAGGCCTTGTGTCTAGCTCAGTCGTGGTTCTTATACCACTTTATTGGTATATGGTTTGGTACCCCTGGGGCTCAAATGTGTATTTGTGCTATTACTGTAGATAACTAACTCGTAACGTATGTACTTGAACTCTAGCCTCATAAAGAGACTAGAGGGTGTGTTTAGTAATAAATACATATATTTTGAATATATACCTGGTGTGGTCCTCTTTCATTTGGTCACTCAAGAGATTATAGACTGGTAAAACAAGCTGCTTTACATTCCTTCAAGTCTTAGCCTGAAGGCTGCTCTCCATAGCTACCACTAGGATAGCTTTCAATAAAGGTTGTCTTTAACCTATCTCCAATAAGGGGTTGTTTGGACTGGTGCAAGGTGCCCACTAGAATTAGTGGACAGCATATGCCAGGCCAACTTCTCACAACCCTGAGGTCAAATACTGTCAGCATCTCCCTGCCCTTGCGGCACTCTTTTGCATGCTGGCGACCTGCATGAGGTACGAGCCGCAAAGGTTTCTGGGGCGCATATCTCTAGGCTTGTGTTCCTCGTTAATGAAGATGTCATGGGGTAATATGTTTAATAATACTGCACTGACTTGGCAAGGGAAAATTAGAAATAAAGTGGAGCTTTTTCTACTTCAAATGCAAAGGTTGTTCTCTCAGACTGCAGCATCATTTTATATTAATAACTTTCCTTGAAAATAAACAATGTTTTTGTTCTCTGATGGAATTTTAGCATCAGAGCATAGTGTATATTATGCAGATGTGTGAGGTGCAGTTTACTGCGGAGCTGTAATATTACGCAATTAGAGAGACATGTGCCATCAGCAAAAGGAGGCTCCTGAAATAAGAGTCTTCCTCAAAGCATTCGCCTGTGAGCTGCCAAGTGACCTCACATAGTGTGGGACTGACACCCTAAGCCGTCTTTTTCTTCCTAAACGTTTTTTGCATGCTTGGCTATTTTAAGGCCATTACTGAAATAGTATATATGACAAAAGGGAGAAATTCAAAACATCTGTTTAATTATAAGAATATAATTGTTGTAATCCACTCATGATATATGTCACTCAAAGCAGCACTTATATAGCATTAGTGGAGCGCGGGACTCTAATTAAATAATTCGGTTTAAGGTATCAATCCTATCAACTTTTCCAGAGTGAAAGTCCCTGCTCCTACTGGGGCCTTTCGTCGATTAGACCTTTTTCATAGGTGAGATTAATCAGGAGCTGCGAATCAAAATCAACTTTTTCATCACAGTCCGGACGTGAAAATATTGGCGAAGGTATTAGCCACTAGATTGAAGTTGTTACTTCCAGTTATGGTCCTTCCTGATCAATCGGGATTTGTTCCAACTCGATCCACGTCGCACAATCTACGTACGCTCTTCGCTGTGATGCATGTACTAGAACCTACTCTACCAGCAGTGGCAGTGCTTCTCGACGCTGCAAAAGCGTTCGATTCGATATCCTGGTCGTATATGCTTCAATTCTACATCGCATGGGAGTCCCATTTGTCTTTACTAACTGGATAAAATTGTTATATACCAATCCTGTAGCACGGGTACGAGTTAATGGGCAGTTATCGGAGAAATTTTACATACAGCGCGGCACACGACAGGGGTGTCCGCTGTCGCCCTTGTTATTTGCCCTCGTACTTGAACCGTTAGCTTGTATCTTAAGGCAGCGCCATGCTCAGACTGCGTTACGTTTTTTACAACGTC
Source organism: Calotriton arnoldi (assembly GCA_963921515.1). NCBI lineage: Eukaryota > Metazoa > Chordata > Amphibia > Caudata > Salamandridae > Calotriton > Calotriton arnoldi. The sequence continues at coordinate 257,706 of CAWUFW010016888.1, forward strand.
CTCTAGCTGTCTCCATGTATGCTGATGACATGGTGCTGTATGTTCGGGACCCTGCTAGATATCTTGCACAACTCATTCGGGAATATATTCGCTTTGAACGGTTTTCAGGACTGGGCATCAACTGGACTAAATCGATTATACTGCCCCTTACCGATTGTACACCTCCATTTGAAATGGAATATCCATTAGCATGGTTTCACTGACACTGACACTGTAAAATGAGGCACAGGGTCAGACTGATTTGCATATGGCCATGTCTGAACTGGGGTGGGGAGTGAGCTAAAGAATGATGATGGATTAAACCCAGATCAGTTGACTGGGGGTGAGTGTTTGATTTGCTCTAACGCTCCGTCCATCATCCCCTTTGGTATCGCTTTGTTCGCCCTAAGTTGGCAGGGTATGCCCAGACGTGGGTCCCTTGCTCACTTTGCCACTGGATTCAAGATAGCCTGGCTGATGAGGGTTATGAACCCGAAACCGGTCCCAGGATGCTTGTTTCTGGTCCAGGGAAGACATGGCTTGGCAGTTCGGGCTGGACTGTTCCCATGAGGCACAGGGTCAGACTAATTTGCATATGGCCATGTCTGAACTGGGGTGGTGGAGTGAGCTAAAGAATGATGATGGATTAAACCCAGATCAGTTGACTGGGGGTGAGTGTTTGATTTGCTCTAACGCTCCGTCCATCATCCCCTTTGGTATCGCTTTGTTCGCCCTAAGTTGGCAGGGTATACCCAGACGTGGGTCCTTGCTCACTTTGCCACTGGATTCAAGATAGCCTGGCTGATGAGGGTTATGAACCCGAAACCGGTCCCAGGATGCTTGTTTCCGGTCCAGGGAAGACATGGCTTGGCAGTTCGGGCTGGACTGTTCCCATGAGGCACAGGGTCAGACTGATTTGCATATGGCCATGTCGGAACTGGGGTGGTGGAGTGAGCTAAAGAATGATGATGGATTAAACCCAGATCAGTTGACTGGGGGTGAGTGTTTGATTTGCTCTAACGCTCCGTCCATCATCCCCTTTGGTATCGCTTTGTTCGCCCTAAGTTGGCAGGGAATGCCCAGACGTGGGTCCCTTGCTCACTTTGCCACTGGATTCAAGATAGCCTGGCTGATGAGGGTTATGAACCCGAAACCGGTCCCAGGATGCTTGTTTCCGGTCCAGGGAAGACATGGCTTGGCAGTTCGGGCTGGACTGTTCCCATGAGGCACAGGGTCAGACTGATTTGCATATGGCCATGTCTGAACTGGGGTGGTGGAGTGAGCTAAAGAATGATGATGGATTAAACCCAGATCAGTTGACTGGGGGTGAGTGTTTGATTTGCTCTAACGCTCCGTCCATCATCCTCTTTGGTATCGCTTTGTTCGCCCTAAGTTGGCAGGGTATGCCCAGACGTGGGTCCCTTGCTCACTTTGCCAGTGGATTCAAGATAGCCTGGCTGATGAGGGTTATGAACCCGAAACCAGTCCCAGGATGCTTGTTTCCGGTCCAGGGAAGACATGGCTTCGCAGTTCGGGCTGGACTGTTCCCATGAGGCACAGGGTCAGACTGATTTGCATATGGCCATGTCTGAACTGGGGTGGTGGAGTGAGCTAAAGAATGATGATGGATTAAACCCAGATCAGTTGACTGGGGGTGAGTGTTTGATTTGCTCTAACGCTCCGTCCATCATCCCCTTTGGTATCGCTTTTTCGCCCTAAGTTGGCAGGGTATGCCCAGACGTGGGTCCCTTGCTCACTTTGCCACTGGATTCAAGATAGCCTGGCTGATGAGGGTTATGAACCCGAAACAGGTCCCAGGATGCTTGTTTCCGGTCCAGGGAAGACATGGCTTGGCAGTTCGTGCTGGACTGTTCCCATGAGGCACAGGGTCAGACTGATTTGCATATGGCCATGTCTGAACTGGGGTGGTGGAGTGAGCTAAAGAATGATGATGGATTAAACCCAGATCAGTTGACTGGGGGTGAGTGTTTGATTTGCTCTAACGCTCCGTCCATCATCCCCTTTGGTATCGCTTTGTTCGCCCTAAGTTGGCAGGGTATGCCCAGACGTGGGTCCCTTGCTCACTTTGCCACTGGATTCAAGATAGCCTGGCTGATGAGGGTTATGAACCCGAAACCGGTCCCAGGATGCTTGTTTCCGGTCCAGGGAAGACATGGCTTGGCAGTTCGGGCTGGATTGTTCCCATGAGGCACAGGGTCAGACTGATTTGCATATGGCCATGTCTGAACTGGGGTGGTGGAATGAGCTTAAGAATGATGATGGATTAAACCCAGATCAGTTGACTGGGGGTGAGTGTTTGATTTGCTCTAACGCTCCGTCCATCATCCCCTTTGGTATCGCTTTGTTCGCCCTAAGTTGGCAGGGTATGCCCAGACGTGGGTCCCTTGCTCACTTTGCCACTGGATTCAAGATAGCCTGGTTGATGAGGGTTATGAACCCGAAACCGGTCCCAGGATGCTTGTTTCCGGTCCAGGGAAGACATGGCTTGGCAGTTCGGGCTGGACTGTTCCCATGAGGCACAGGGTCAGACTGATTTGCATATGGCCATGTCTGAACTGGGGTGGTGGAGTGAGCTAAAGAATGATGATGGATTAAACCCAGATCAGTTGACTGGGGGTGAGTGTTTGATTTGCTCTAACGCTCCGTCCATCATCCCCTTTGGTATCGCACTGTAAAATACTTAGGCATATGGCTCCACAGGGATCCACAGGCGGTCATACAGTCCAACTATGGCACAGCTATCACGAGACCTGAGGGACAGGTGAGCCGTTGGATTAAATTGCCCCTGTCACTTGCGGATCGCGTGGCGTTGACGAAGATGGTAATCCTTCCACGCTTTCTTTATCTGTTTTTAAACATCCCTGTGCATTCAACACAATGTTTTTTCGACAGACTTCGCTCCCTTTTGATCACGTTAGTTTGGGGAGGTAAAACACCTCGACTCAAATGGGAGACACTTACACTTCCTTATGATCAGGGGGGGGTCGCAGCGCCTGACTTCCATCTTTATTATCTATGCGCGCAGGCACATTACGCCTACTATTGGCAGCATGACCCAGCCTATATTCCTCATGTGCCGGTGGAGGCGGGTGCCGTGCACCCAATACCACTCAAAGCCATGCTAGTCAATAGGCACACGGTATTTGAAAAGGGGGAGTTTGACACTGTACAGACCACGTCTTGGGCCTGGCAAGAATTGGGCAAGCGAGCACAGAAATTGCCATTATATGCACCCAGCATGCCACTCCTGCATCACTCACAACTATCTGTCACTAGAGAAATTGGCGCGTTGAAGGTCCTTAAAGATATGAATATGTCCACAATGGAAGATATATTCCCAGGGGGTCAATTCATATCTGCTGATAATGCAATAGCAGGGGGCAACGCCACCACCATGCAACTGTTTGTCTACACTAGGTTGCGTGCCGCTGTGCGGGCGCTTTATCCACAATTCCCTGCTGAACCACAGGCACTCGACGCACTGCACTTAATATACACTACCACATCCAGAGTCAAGCTAGTCACTAGACTCTATCAGACATCTCAGAGGGATATGACTCCTGTAGACGTGTCTGCATTAGCGAAATGGAATACCATGTTGCCAGTCCCGATTTCTGAAGATGAATGGTTGGTTAGTTGCCATCTAACAGGTCAATTGACGGCGAATGGCAATTTACGGTTAGTGCATTTTAAATATCTGCATCAGTTGTATTATACTCCAGCTCAGCTATATAGGTATGGGTTGAGGGACAATGACCATTGTAAACGCTGTGGCGCATCTGGTGCCAATTTCTATCACTTAGCTTGGGAGTGCCCCAAGGTGTATGAATACTGGGGATCAGTCATACAGATTCTGCATCGGATGGTGGGTGGGCCCATTGAATGTACCCCACACGGTTGCCTGTTGGGTGTTGTCTCTAATATTAAGGCGTCCAATAGGAAGTTTGTGGCCATAGCTCTATTGTTAGCTAAGCGCAGGGTTTCCATATGCTGGTGGGGCAGACCTGTGCCTACCACTAAACTATGGTTACAGGATCTGACGTACTGTAGGGATCAGCTCACATGCTATGCGGAGGAATTGCCTGCACCGTCCAAACCACGGGACATCTGGGGTCCGCTCACGACTTACTTGTTATCGATAACTGCTCTATGATGCCTGCTGTTTTAAGACTGCTACGCCCTCCATTGTCGCACACTGCACTTTCGCATACTGCCATGTCTGTATGTAGTTGTACTATTGAATCTGTGATACTATAACATGCTGACTGAGTTATATAACGTCTATGCCATGCCAATGCTTTGATTTTGATAACTGTATGTTGTTCATTACTTTTGAAAATGCACAAATAAAATAAATAAATGTTAAAAAAAAACAAAAAAACTTTTTAATCACAGTCTCAATATCTCTTAAGGGAGTCAATGACGAGATTTTGGAGTGAGTTTAAAGGGTTTTATTATAATCTTTAGAAAGTATTTCTTTATTAGTCATCAATAAGTAAACAATTCTTCATTAATGCAATATAGAACAATTGCATAAAGTGTGTTCCATATAAGTAAATCCCTATTCTAAGTATAGAAAATGAGAGAAAAGTATCTTTTTGAACCCATAAAGAGTTCCAAAACAGAGGTGAAAGCATAATGCTTTAAGCAATTTGTCATTCAATAAGCACTTCTCATAAAGAAAATCTCAGATTCTCAGTAGAGCCTCAAAACAGAATAGATTCAGGCAAGGGAAAAATGACAGAGTCTCAGCAGAGAGTCTGGAAAGTCTCTTTCCTCACCTACTCTAGGAGCACGCATCAATATAACATTTTGATATCTACAACTAAAACAAATGTTGCATTTGTCTGTCTCCTCAGCCAACTTAAATCTGATTTCTTCATGGGAACAGGAAAGCTTCCATGTCTAAGCAACTTCGGTACAAAAGACTTACAGACTTTAAGTGTGAAACAAAACATTTTATTAACATTGTACAAGTTGAGGTTTGTTTGCCATTGCTTACTCTCTACAAGACAAAACAGTCCATGGTTAGGTTTCTTATTGCACAAATGAAATCATGCCTTTCTCACACATTCTAACTGGTGAATTTTGTTCATAAGGAAATATTTCTATAAAAAAATAAAAAAACATAGTTTAACAAACTAGTATAGCCTTATAGACTGCTGCTGAGTGCTATCCCAGTTGTTAAAGGCCCTGAACCCGGGAGGCATAAGGGCTATAAGGCTATTCGAACATTCCACCCAATGAGGCTAGAATGATCTAAATTAAAAAGTGAGAAACAGAAAGACAAACATTGGAGCTCCAGCCTTATACCAGCCATTACAAGACCAGAGCTACTCTATTATCTTCAATGGCGGTTCGGACCTTTAACAAGGAAGTGGGACTTTAATGACAGTATAGCCCCACCACGGAGGGCTATAAGGCTATTATAACATTCTGTCACTAGAGCGCTGAATGTTCTAACAAATAAAACAAAGGCCTTATGGAGCCAGAGGGGATTGAAATCCCCCTCGGGCTCCGTGAGGCCTTTGTTCACAGGAACAGCTGTGAAGGACAGCATTGGAATTTTGGAGCTCCGGGATTCTGCCGGCCATTAGAAGCCCAGAGCACTCCATTGTTTTCAATGGAGCTCCCAACATTCCAGTGTTCTAATATTCTCTATGGACAGATCGAAATCTAACATTTTCCAGTATGTCAGGGTCAGTTCAGCACAATTGTATCATTCAACTCTTCACGTCTTCACATTACTGGGATTGGCCTCCAGTCGTTGGAAGGGGAAAGAAAAATTGCATTCAGAAGCATTTCTAATTTGGCGTATGTAGCTATGGAAGCCTAGTGTTCCCATTTACCTTTTAAAAATGTGGCTTTTTGTTTTAGGCCTACATATAATTTCTGCACATTATTTGTGTTAAGTTTTATTTATTAACAAAGCTCTATCAGCATCAAAATGTCACACATAAGTATGCCAAAAACATGGAAATAAGACACATATGCCAACTCATATCTTGGCAGGAATGCATAGGGGTAGAAAATGTTCCTGGCTTAAGTGTCTAGCAACCCTGCCTATCCATGTAGCCTGCGCTAAAAGATTACTCAACGGTCCTTGATGTACAGACATCAACATATCAATTGAGGGCAGACAGATCCTGCGATCAAATTGATAGACATAATTAGTAAATCTGTGGCTGGTTTTAACTTTGATTTCTGGTAATTGCAGTTTAATTTGTCGCTTTAACTTAGAGGCAATGTGTAAAATATGAAGTACTAAAACAGTAATAAAGTCAAATGCAATACAACAAAAATTCCAAACCAATTTAGAGCAGTAGAGTCAAATAGAATAAACAAATTACATTATAATGACAAAAATCCAATAAGCGGAACTAGAGTTATACATTTTTAAAGTTTAAATATAAAAATAGCACCAGAAAGTGAAGGCCCAACCAAAGTCATCTGGTCGTGCTTAACAGTACATAGGCGCAAGTTAAGGTCGACCCGGATGGAGCATGGGTCGAATACAGAAGCCAGGTTTGACCTTGTCACAAGTTTTACCTATGGACTCACGTTCTGAAATGAAAGTCAAAAATCCTCAGCGGGGCAAGGCAGCAGGCTGTGGCCAAAGAGAGCTCCACGTCGGCGAATAGCCATTTGCCAAGGTGTTGGTGAAGCCGTTGGGTTTTGGCAGGGAAAGCCCAGAGAGGGAGAAGTTCGAAATTTGCACCTAAAGAAGATCTCTCACCGGTAGGATAGTTTTTGCGCCTTTACCCAGTAATGATTTCTAGCTTCAGATAGTCACTTTTTTGGAGCTCAGATTCTTCCAGCGGGGCAAGGCTGGGGATTATAGCTGAAGAGGGCTCCACAAGGCTAGATACCTTCTGCGTGAGGTCCCTCTGAATCCTATTTCCTGCCGCAGAAAACCTCGGAGTAGGAGCAATCTGAATCTTTGGCCCAGCGACATCTCTCCTTTGTCGGATTGGCTTGGCAGGTTGGTCCTGGTCCTCCACAGGTCTTTGAAGCCAAAAAGTGTTAAGTCCCAGGTTTCAGGAAACTTTAGGAGGAGTACACTTTGGCACCAGCCAGTGGTCCAGGACCTTGGAAACAGCATTTGGGGGTCAAGAGTCACTCCAGCGGAAGCAGGCAAAAGGGTCCAGTGCAGGTCCCGTTGGAACTGATCAGCTGGACAGTTACAGAAAAGGCCTCTTGTAGCTTGAACAGGAGGTCAGCCTTATGACCCCTAGAGTCCCCATCTTGTCCTGAGTACAAGAGGAAGAGTGGGTCTTTTATGGTCTCCTTAGGTCACAAACAGCAGGTCCAGTCTTCTTCTGTTCTTCCACAGGTCTAGAAAGTGTTCTGCGCAGGGTACTGGGATGTTATATTTATGCCTGCCACCAGCCTGTAGGTGGGGGAAACTCTTGACCACACCTTACCCAATGCGTGACAACCTCCCAGGGGTAACCCTACCCCTTTTTGCAGTGTTTCCTGAGTGCCACACTGTACACGATCCCACAGTGCCCCTCTCTACCTAAAATCAAGATGGCAAAACCTTTCTTCCCCTGTGCATAGCTCCTGTGCCCACCCCAGAGGTGTGGTCATGGAAAAGAGCACCCCGTGGTCACTCTAACTAGTTCTGGGGCTATCTTGCCTTCCTCTGGAATTGGTGCCCAACTGACTGGGTGTCAGGTCCCTGTAGGCGGCGCAGGGATGCGGGGAGCGGAAGGGAACACCACACGCGTATAGTACAAGGTTTTCAGGGTTTTTATTCTTTTATGAGACAATGGTTTTCGGGCTCTTTTGTATGTCAGTCCCATGAGGTCCGTACAGCCAGCCAAAAAGAAAAGGTGGCCTTCAAATCAGGTATACAAATAGAACAAAGAAAAAAGGGGGGGGGGGAAGTTTAGAAGAGTTCCTCTTGGCCGTCCGCCCGGGGCTCCTCGAGGCTCGGTCCTGGTCTGGTCGTTGCTGTCACGTCTTCCCAGGGCACTCAGAGGTGAAAGGGAGGGGAAATAAATAAAAAAAACAGAAACCGGTTTTAGTGTCAAGGCCTTCTTCTTTTGTACACTATGTGCCACCACCACCAGACGCCGTGTAGGGAAGGGACAGGGTGCGCAGTGAGGGTTGGCCAGGCGACAGAGCAAACGAAACACTGTGCCCTACTGTCCCGCACCACCCCACCACCCCCACCAGAATGATCCCCCTAATGGTACTCGCCTTGTGCCACGACCCGTGATCTGGGCCGTGGCGTAGGGACCCGGGGCGTCCTCCCTCTTCTCTGGGCCGCCGGGTTTGTTCGCGGTATCCGCTGCTTCCGCGATCTCGTGCTTTCCGTCTCTCTCTCCCTCGGGCTCTTCGGCCGCTCTGCCTCCTTCTCCTCGCTTCTTCGTCGCTGCTGCTTCCATGTCGGACGTCTCCGCTCCTTCCACCATCGGACCCCTTCCCTTCCGGATCCCACTCCCTTTGTCTGTCTCGTGCCGATGACGTCAGGTGCGCCTCCATGTTCCTCCCCAGTGCCGTTAGACCGCTGAGTGATCCCAGAGATGGGTGCGTGTTCCGCCCAGTTTCTCACCGCTTCCGGTCCGTCGGATCGTCGGACTCCTCACACATCTCCCCCGTTTGGAATGGACGTTGGGGCCATTCAGAGGACGGGTGTTGGGACAGGTAGTCTGCGCCAATCTGTCTTGTCCCCGGGTTGTGTATGGTCTGGAAAGAGAAGTGTTGTAAAGCAAGAAACCATCTCAGGACATGGGGATTGGTGTCTTTGTTATTCGCGAGCCAGGTGAGGGGGGCGTGATCAGTGAGGACTATGAACCTCCGTCCCAGTAGGTAATATTGTAGGGCTTCTATGGCCCATTTTATGGCTAAGCATTCTTTCTCAATCGTTGAATAGTTCGCCTCACGCGCAAAGAGCTTCCTGCTGATGTACAGTACTGGTTTTAGGTCATCGCTACGGTCAGGCTGGTATAGCACAGCACCCAGACCGAGGCCCGAGGCGTCGGTTTGGAGAACAAATGTGTGACTGAAATCAGGACAGTGTAACACTGGGGCTGTACAGATGGCACTTTTAGGGTGTGAAAGCTGGTCTCGTGTTCTGGTGTCCAGGTGTGTATGCGGGATGACTGAGTTTTTTTCAGGAGGTCGGTTAGGGGACTGGCTATGGAAGAGAAATTGGGTATGAACCTACGGTAGTAGCCTATAAACCCCAGAAATGAACGGACGTCTCGTTTGGTTGTGGGTCTGGGGAGCTCTCTGATAGCCTCTACTTTGTTTAACTGGGGAAATATCTGTCCTTCCCTGATTGCGTAACCTAAATACTGGATCGTGTTGGTTCCTAACAGTGATTTCTTTGGGTTAATGGTGAGGCCAGCCCTTTGCATTGCTCGGAATACGGCTTCTAGGTGTTGTAGATGTTCTCCCTATGTTGGGCTATATATGACAATGTCATCAAGATATGCTGCGGCATATCCCCTATGAGGTTTGAGAATGCGGTCCATCAATCTCTGGAACACAGCCGGGGCCCCATGGAACCCGAAGGGGAGCACCCTAAATTGGTATAAACCGGAGGGAGTCGCGAACGCTGTCTTCTCCTTGGATTCGGGGGATAAAGGGATTTGCCAATACCCTTTTGTGAGGTCAAGGGTTGACATGTACCTGGCTTTCCCCAGGCGTTCGACCATCTCGTCTATTCTTGGCATGGGGAATGTATCGAATTTGGTGACGGCGTTTACCTGTCTGAAGTCTATGCAAAAACGCAGACTCCCATCCGGTTTCGGTACGAGCACAACCGGGGAACACCAATTGCTCTGGGAGGGTTCGATGATGTTGGATTTAAGCATGTCCGAAACCTCCCTCTCTACTGCTTCTCTACGGGCTGCCGGGATACGATAAGGTTTTCTTTGTACGATCTTTTTGTCTAAGGGTACAATGTGGTGGTGGACCATGGTGGTTAATCCCGGTTTGGAGGAGAAGAGACCTGGGAAGGTCCCTAGTAGTGACGTTAGTTGGTCGGTTTGTGTGGATGATAGACACTCTCCCGTGGGTACTGGTTCGAACGCCGGTTCCTGGACCGACAGGAGGGGTATCTCCAAGGGTCTATTGGTACAGGCGAGATGAGCGGGGGTTCCTGCAGTGTGGGAGGGCAGGGGTTCTTCCCACTTTTTTAACAGATTGACGTGATATATCTGTTTCCCCCCAACACGGTGGGGTAGCAACACGCTATAGGTGACAGGGGTTATTTTTCTTTCTATGACGTATGGCCCTTGCCACTTCGTCAGTAGTTTGTCCTCTGTAGAAGGGAGCAACAGGAGGACCTTGTCGCCAGGGGAGAATTCGCGTAGGCGACTGTTTTGGTCGTAATACCGCTTCTGGGCCCCTTTGGCTTCTTCCATGTGTTCGTGTACAAAGCCCCATAACTGAGTCAGGGATGACTGAAGGTCAGCGGCATAGCGGACAGGGGTTTCCCCTCCTCGTCTTCCTCCTCCCACTGTTCTGCCGCCATGTCAAGCAAGGTCCTGGGTTTCCGCCCAAACACCAGTTCGAAAGGAGAATATCCCGTAGACCGCTGTTCGTGGGTCCTCAACGCAAAGAGGACCAAGGGTAGTTTTTGGTCCCAATCCCTCCCGGAGTCCGAGACGACCTTGCGGAGCATGCTCTTGATCGTCTTATTATAGCGCTCCACAAGGCCGTCTGTTTGGGGATGGTAAACAGAGGTTCTGATTTTGTCGATACCCAGCACTGTACAGATTTGTGTCATAAGACGAGACATGAAGGGGGTCCCTTGGTCGGTTAGTATCTCTGCTGGAAACCCCACCCTCGAGAAAAACGATATCATGGCTTGGGCTATCGCTGGGGTGGTCATACTCTAGAGCGGGAAGGCCTCCGGATATCTACTGGCGTAGTCCACCATAACCGGGATGTAGCGGTGCCCTCTGGCCGAGGGCGTCAGAGGTCCTACCAGGTCCATCCCCACCCGCTTGAAAGGGACGTCTATGATGGGCAGTGGCTGCAACAGGGCTTTCACCCCCCCCCCCCGGATTGGTATACTGGCAGCGAACACGAGCAGCGCAATGCTTTGCTACGTCCCTGTACACCCCTGGCCAATAAAACTTCTCTAGGAGATATTTCAATGTATTTTCCTTGCCGTAATGTCCTCCCCCTATCTTATTGTGAGCCAAGAGGAGTACGTGATCCCTGAATGGTGTTGGTACTATCAGTTGTGTAAATGTCTGTGACCCCCCCTTCAAAACCCTGTACAGTAACCCCCTTTGTACAAGAAAGTATGGTCCTACCTGCTCTGGTTCTTGTTCACGGACCTGCTCCCAGGCATGGGTAAAGGGTGTTGTCCTCCCGTTGCGCCATACGGAAGCTAGCCGGTTTCTTTCTGTCGATGTCTGTAAGGGAGAGAGGAAAGGCAGGACGTGATAGCTGCGAAAGGGCAAAATCTCTCTTATCTCGTCTTTTTTCTTGTCTACTTTTTCTTGTCTTGGCATTAGGGGCCTCTAGATCAGCGCCACAAAAAGTGGCCTCCTGTAGCCAGGTCCTGTCATCCCTTTTTGTATTGTCCAAACACTCCTCGAACTTAGGATGGTCTGTCCCTATAATGACTGCTTCAGATAAGGTGGGTATCACCCCTACTCTTCGCAAATGGGGATCATGGTCTACTTCTAACAGGACCTCCGCCACAGGGTAGGCTTTGGTATCCCCGTGTACACAGGTTACCCTCACTTGTTCTGTGTCTTTTAACTGGGGAGGGGAAATCAAAGAGCCATCCACTACCGTAACGTGGCACCCAGTATCTAGCAGGGCTTGTTGTCTCTTCCCATTGAGCAGGACTTCCTTCCTATACTGACGAGGGCCCTTCCCCGTTATGTATATGCGTCCCCGGGAGTATCCCACCTCCATCGGTTCAACTGCTGGGGTGCGGTGAGGACACTGTCTGGCTATATGCCCCCATTCCGCACAATTGTAACACTGTGGCCCCTGCCCGCTGGGACCGGGGGGCGGGTAGGAAGGCCTGGGGATCGGGCGGGAATGTATCTAGGGCTAATACTCTGGCTTAGGAGTGCCTTTCGGGAGTGGGTTGTACTGGGGCCGTGCTATTCCAGCCTTGAAATCAGGCGACCTATGATAGGCACAAGCAATTTGGACCGCTGACGTGGAGGAGAGGTTGGGGTGTTGCTTCACCCATGACCGTGTACTGGGGGTTAGGGCATCCAAGAATTTTTCCAAATAGACTTTTTCTACCACTTCATCCACTGACGAGGTATGGGGGGTTAGCCACCTATTGCCTAGGTCTCTGATCTGGAAAAACAGGGCACGGGGGTTGTCTCCCGCTCCCCATTTCTCCTTTCGAAACCGGCTTCTGGAATGTTCTTGGTCGCATCCTAACCTCTCGAGGATGGCCTTTTTCACATCCTCATAGGCTGTGGTACCCACAGGATTGGCTGCTTGATAAGCAGCTTGTAACTCGCCGGAGAGGAGTGGGGCAACGTACTGGCCCCACCTTTCTCGGGGCCAGGCTGCTGTGGTTGCCACCCTTTCGAAATTCAGGAAAAAGTCATCCGGATCGTCCCCTTCTTGGAATTTTTGAAGGACAGTCCTGGGGACATTAGGGCAAACTCGGGTGCTTACAATGGCGTCCGTGAGGCGCAATATTGCTGTGTCCTGCACTTGCTGGTTAGTAGTGATCAGGTCGGCCTGATTTCTAAGGGCTCCTTGCAGGGCTTCTCGGTCCATCTGTGCTGTCTGGATCTGTTGTTCCAGGACCAGCTGTAGGTGCCGCTGCCCCTCGGCTAGTTGGGCTATGACATCCTCGACAGGCATGGGTTGTGTCATGGTTCGACACACAGGTACAGGTGGGAGATCCCACTTCTGACACCACTTTATAGGCATCGCGGGGACGCGGGGAGCGGAAGGGAACACCACACGCGTATAGTACAAGGTTTTCAGGGTTTTTATTATTTTATGAGACAATGGTTTTCGGGCTCTTTTGTATGTCAGTCCCATGAGGTCTGTACAGCCAGCCAAAAAGAAAAGGTGGCCTTCAAATCAGGTATACAAACAGAACAAAGAAAAAAGGGGGGGGGGGGAGTTTAGAAGAGTTCCTCTTGGCCATCCACCCGGGGCTCCTCGAGGCTTGGTCCTGGTCTGGTCGTTGCTGTCACGTCTTCCCAGGGCACTCAGAGGTGAAAGGGAGGGGAAATAAATAAAAAGAACAGAAACCGGTTTTAGTGTCAAGGCCTTCTTCTTTTGTACACTATGTGCCACCACCACCAGACGCCGTGTAGGGAAGGGACAGGGTGCGCAGTGAGGGTTTGCCAGGCGACAGAGCAAACGAAACACTGTGCCCTACTGTCCCGCACCACCCCACCACCCCCACCAGAATGATCCCCCTAATGGTACTCGCCTTGTGCCATGACCCGTGATCTGGGCCGTGGCGTAGGGACCCGGGGCGTCCTCCCTCTTCTCTGGGCCGCCGGGTTTGTTCGCGGTATCCGCTGCTTCCGCGATCTCGTGCTTTCCGTCTCTCTCTCCCTCGGGCTCTTCGGCCACTCTGCCTCCTTCTCCTCGCTTCTTCGTCGCTGCTGCTTCCATGTCGGACGTCTCCGCTCCTTCCACCATTGGACCCCTTCCCTTCCGGATCCCACTCCCTTTGTCTGTCTCGTGCCGATGACGTCAGGTGCGCCTCCATGTTCCTCCCCAGTGCCGTTAGACCGCTGAGTGATCCCAGAGATGGGTGCGTGTTCCGCCCAGTTTCTCCCCACTTCCGGTCCGTCGGATCGTCGGACTCCTCACACATCTCCCCCGTTTGGAATGGACGTTGGGGCCATTCAGAGGACGGGTGTTGGGACAGGTAGTCTGCGCCAATCTGTCTTGTCCCCGGGTTGTGTATGGTCTGGAAAGAGAAGGGTTGTAAAGCAAGAAACCATCTCAGGACACGGGGATTGGTGTCTTTGTTATTCGCGAGCCAGGTGAGGGGGGCGTGATCAGTGAGGACTATGAACCTCCGTCCCAGTAGGTAATATTGTAGGGCTTCTATGGCCCATTTTATGGCTAAGCATTCTTTCTCAATCGTTGAATAGTTCGCCTCACGCGCAAAGAGCTTCCTGCTGATGTACAGTACTGGTTTTAGGTCATCGCTACGGTCAGGCTGGTATAGCACAGCACCCAGACCGAGGCCCGAGGCGTCGGTTTGGAGAACAAATGTGTGACTGAAATCAGGACAGTGTAACACTGGGGCTGTACAGATGGCACGTTTAGGGTGTGAAAGCTGGTCTCGTGTTCTGGTGTCCAGGTGTGTATGCGGGATGACTGAGTTTTTTTCAGGAGGTCGGTTAGGGGACTGGCTATGGAAGAGAAATTGGGTATGAACCTACGGTAGTAGCCTATAAACCCCAGAAATGAACGGACGTCTCATTTGGTTGTGGGTCTGGGGAGCTCTCTGATCGCCTCTACTTTGTTTAACTGGGGAAATATCTGTCCTTCCCTGATTGCGTAACCTAAATACTGGATCGTGTTGGTTCCTAACAGTGATTTCTTTGGGTTAATGGTGAGGCCAGCCCTTTGCATTGCTCGGAATACGGCTTCTAGGTGTTGTAGATGTTCTCCCCATGTTGGGCTATATATGACAATGTCATCAAGATATGCTGCGGCATATCCCCTATGAGGTTTGAGAATGCGGTCCATCAATCTCTGGAACACAGCCGGGGCCCCATGCAACCCGAAGGGGAGCACCCTAAATTGGTATAAACCGGAGGGAGTCGCGAACGCTGTCTTCTCCTTGGATTCGGGGGATAAAGGGATTTGCCAATACCCTTTTGTGAGGTCAAGGGTTGACATGTACCTGGCTTTGCCCAGGCGTTCGACCATCTCGTCTATTCTTGGCATGGGGAATGTATCGAATTTGGTGACGGCGTTTACCTGTCTGAAGTCTATGCAAAAACGCAGACTCCCATCCGGTTTCGGTACGAGCACCACCGGGGAACACCAATTGCTCTGGGAGGGTTCGATGATGTTGGATTTAAGCATGTCCGAAACCTCCCTCTCTACTGCTTCTCTACGGGCTGCCGGGATACGATAAGGTTTTCTTTGTACGATCTTTTTGTCTAGGGGTACAATGTGGTGGTGGACTGTTATATTTGACTTGCGTCTCTCTTTTCCCTGGCCGTGACTTCTCTGCTGCTCAGCTAGTGTGAGTGTCAGAATGCCTGGTGACCTCATGGAATGTTGGAGTGCCTGGCTGGTGTGTGGAGTGGCAGTTGATGGCAGGCAGGCTGAGCGGCAGGGAGGCTGCTCCTGGTGGGGCTTGTCTTTTCTTATCTTCTACTCAACTTGGAACTAAGCGTGAATAAAGCTAACTTGTTCTATACACTTGGCGAATGGACTTTTCTATGTACAACATTTTTGGCGACGATTTAAAACGAACCTACGCTTTGAGGAAGGAAGACGGGAGCAAAGGAACTAAGGACTTAATTAAGGACTGTGAAACTTGTCAACCGAAAATAAAGAAACGCCCTGGTAAGCCCCACCAGTGTCCAATAACAGCTAGACAGCCTGCAGCCTGGGCATTTGGACTTTGAACCTGCATGAGAAGTGTCATGGTCAGACAGCAGGTTTTGTTTTGGCAGTAGAAACTGCTGCTTTGGCAAACAGCTGTCACCTGGAAGACTTCGGGGTTAATACCTACATGTTTGCCAGTGAAGAATGACACCTTGAAATTAGCTGAAAGGGGGCGGAGGTGACTTAATGGAAGCTACAGTATTGCCTTTGCGTGAGCAAGCTTTGTTTGGAGTTTTCTGCTCGGGGTGCCTGTGTGTCGGCGCATGATTGACTCTGAGCAAGAGTGTACCCTGTGTCGGAGTCAAGCAGAGCAAGGTTCCCTCACTCCGTCTGGAGAACAGACAGCATTGATGAAGAAGGAGTCTCCCTCTGTCTTGAGGGTAAGAGTTTTTGGAGTGCTGCCACTGAAAGGAGAAGGAGACACGCGGAACACCCTGCAAGCTGTGAGAAGGGAAAAGCTGACGGAGGAGTCGTGCAGAGAGGAAAAGCGTGAGTGTCTAGGAGCATGGAGTACACTGCATCGTAAAGAGACGAAAGGCGCAGCGGTAAGGAGAGTACGGCGGGGCAGCAAGCAGTGCAGAGAGGAGGCGTAAGAGACAGCGCAGAGTGAGTAGCGCAGAGAGGAGAGTGCTGCGGGCGTGGAAGAGACGCCGTGAGACTGAGGAGCGCGTAAGGCATGAGAAGGAGTGCTGCGCATATAAAAAAAAAAAAAAACGAAGAGAAAAGCCGTACTGGTAAGGAGAGAATGATTTTTTTTTTTTGCCACCCCAGAGGCACTGCAAGGAACGGCTAGTTGAGACTGAAACAGCACTGTTGGAGAGCCTATGCACTTTTTTTGGAAGGGCGGAGACTGCTGACCGGGTGTTATTCAGTGAGTGTGGGAGTTTTTATGGATTTTGTTGTTGCTGCTGCGCAATGGCAGTTGAGCCGCTGGGAGTCATTCAAACATCTCTCGAGCTGTGCATAGCGCGCGCAGCCTTACCTCTCCTGTGACACCTCCATTCTTGAACCGGTCACGCTTTTGACTCTACGCATATCAGGACTGGAAAGGGACGTTCTGCAGAATGGACGTGCTGCGAGCCATCCGGCGCAGCGTCACTGAGCGTGCCGCCATTTTGTGGTTGGCGGCAACTTTGATTCTATCTGCGTTTTTGTTCACCCTGGTTACTCCTGTCTGATTCCACAACAACGTCTTGTTTTGCCAACCACGCATCTTTGCATGAGCGATGTGCAGGGAAAGGTCGAAACGCTGTGTCTTGGCTGAAAGAGGAGTCACACAGAACACCCTGTAGGTTGTGGGAGGAAGAGAAAAGGTGCTGGAGGAGTCGTTCAGTGAGGCAACGCGTGATTGACATGGAGCGGGTGTCGGAGCTTAAGGGAAAGTGAGACGTGCTTTCGACACAGAGGGAAGCCGTAGTGGTAAGGAGAGTACTGCGGGGAGCAAGCGGTGGAAAGTAGAGGTGTTAAGGACGGCGCAGCGGGCAGTGAGCTGTTGTTGAAAGAAGCGCTGTGAGGAGAGCACTGCGGGGGTAGGAGATGCCATGGGGAACTGGGAGCTCTTAACTCAAGCCAAGCGTCGAGAGTTGTAAGAGGATCTAACAGGCAAGGCATGCGCTGTTAAAGGCAGAATAGTCAAGCACTTTACCGTGTGAGGAGCGCACCAACATCTCCGATCTTCGTGTGGGAGAGCAGGCTTGTACTCCACAGTGGATATCTGGGAGGGTTTTTAAAAAAAAAAAAACGAAGATCAATTGTAGCTTTGTGTGGGAAACTTTTTTTGAACTGAATCGCGGGACACACTACATTGTCGTTTACTATTCACACTCCATGGGGGACGATAACCAAGAGGATGTCACTGCGCCACCGTGGATCGGGTGGCAACATCAACATGGAACTATCACGATAAGAGAACACCGTTGATGCGGACTTCGGGTGGAAGATCGTCCACCGGAGTATAACACTTTCCTTGTGTTAGTTTCCATTGCTATTTATTGTAATGCTTGATTTCTTGTGTATTGGTGTGTGGGTTTGTTGCAAAATGGTTGCAGAGTCTATTACAATGAGGTTGGGTGATCTGTGCCCCAGTTCAGTCTTCTAGTATGGCTAGTACTCTTTATGGTGTTGTAGGTGTTTGGTGCCACTGTGCTTCATAGGTATGTGTGTTCCCTGTTGAGTGCCCCAGAATGTTTTGGGGTGGTGTGTGAAGTTGTGGGCGTTGAGTGCCCCAGTCCAGTTTCTTGGGACGGAAGGTGCCCCAGTTATGTGCTACAGGGTGGTGTGTGTGCCCTGTTATGGGTAGGTTGTGGGGTGGGTGGTTAGTACCCTATTACGTTGAGGTTGTGTGGTGGTGAGTGTCCCAGTTCTGGCTTTCAAGGGTGGTGAGTACCCTGTGGTGTTGAGGTTGTGGGGTGGTTAGTGCCCCAGTTCTATTGATTGCCATTGTCTTGGATGGATAGTACCCTATTACGGAATTTAGGTGGGTGGTTAGTGCCCAATGCTCTAAATGTTTTTCCTTCCTTCACTTCAGAGTGGAACCGAGTCGAAAGCGTTTCTTAGAGCTGTCCCTGGTGCATGTGTGGAGACTACGAGAAAGTTGGGAGCACATGTAAATGCTTTCCTTTTCTTCACTTCAGAGTGGAGTAGAGTGGAGCAGAGTCGACAGCGTTTCTTAGAGCTGTCTCTGGTGTATGTGTGGAGACAACGAGGAATTTGGGAGCACTGAAGGTCTGAGAGAGAGGATTTTATGAGCACAATCCGAAGGAGCCCACAAGAACTTGGGAGGAGTTGTTTTGTCCAGCTGTGTGTGCCCTGTTATGGGTAGGTTGTGGGGTGGGTGGTTAGTACCCTATTACGTTGAGGTTGTGTGGTGGTGAGTGTCCCAGTTCTGGATTTCAAGGGTGGTGAGTACCCTGTTGTGTTGAGGTTGTGGGCTGGTCAGTACCCTATTACGGTATGTTGTTGGGTGGTTAGTGCCCAATGCTCTTAGTTTTGAGCCTTGCCCTTGCAATGCTCGTTTTTCTATATTTTCCCCAAGGGAGGGGGATGGGGTTAATCTCTATGTCTTTATTTGGGGTCAATCTCAATGTCCTTAAAAATGCAATGTAAACGTTTTCCTTTCCTTCACTTCAGTTTTGTTTCCCTAAGGAAGGGGGATATGTTATATTTGACTTGCGTCTCTCTTTTCCCTGGCCATGACTTCTCTGCTGCTCAGCTAGTGTGAGTGTCAGAATGCCTGGTGACCTCATGGAATGTTGGAGTGCCTGGCTGGTGTGTGGAGTGGCAGTTGATGGCAGGCAGGCTGAGCGGCAGGGAGGCTGCTCCTGGTGGGGCTTGTCTTTTCTTATCTTCTACTCAACTTGGAACTAAGCGTGAATAAAGCTAACTTGTTCTATACACTTGGCGAATGGACTTTTCTATGTACAACATGGACCATGGTGGTTAATCCCGGTTTCGAGGAGAAGAGACCTGGGAAGGTCCCTAGTAGTGACGTTAGTTGGTCGGTTTGTGTGGATGATAGACACTCTCCCGTGGGTACTGGTTCGAACGCCGGTTCCTGTACCGACAGGAGGGGTATCTCCAAGGGTCTATTGGTGCAGGCGAGATGAGCGGGGGTTCCTGCAGTGTGGGAGGGCAGGGGTTCTTCCCACTTTTTTAACAGATTGACGTGATATATCTGTTTCCCCCCAACACGGTGGGGTAGCAACACGCTATAGGTGACAGGGGTTATTTTTCTTTCTATGACGTATGGCCCTTGCCACTTCGTCAGTAGTTTGTCCTCTGTAGAAGGGAGCAACAGGAGGACCTTGTCGCCAGGGGAGAATTCGCGTAGGCGACTGTTTCGGTCGTAATACCACTTCTGGGCCCCTTGGGCCTCTTCCATGTGTTCGTGTACAAAGCCCCATAACTGAGTCAGGGATGACTGAAGGTCAGCGGCATAGTAGACAGGGGTTTCCCCTCCTCGTCTTCCTCCTCCCACTGTTCTGCCGCCATGTCAAGCAAGGTCCTGGGTTTCCGCCCAAACACCAGTTCGAAAGGAGAATATCCCGTAGACCGCTGTTCGTGGGTCCTCAACGCAAAGAGGACCAAGGGTAGTTTTTGGTCCCAATCCCTCCCGGAGTCCGAGACGACCTTGCGGAGCATGCTCTTGATCGTCTTATTATAGCGCTCCACAAGGCCGTCTGTTTGGGGATGGTAAACAGAGGTTCTGATTTTGTCGATACCCAGCACTGTACAGATTTGTGTCATAAGACGAGACATGAAGGGGGTCCCTTGGTCGGTTAGTATCTCTGCTGGAAACCCCACCCTCGAGAAAAACGATATCATGGCTTGGGCTATCGCTGGGGTGGTCATACTCGATAGAGGGAAGGCCTCCGGATATCTACTGGCGTAGTCCACCATAACCGGGATGTAGCGGTGCCCTCTGGCCGAGGGCCTCAGAGGTCCTACCAGGTCCATCCCCACCCGCTTGAAAGGGACATCTATGATGGGCAGTGGCTGCAACAGGGCTTTCACCCCCCCCCCCCGGATTGGTATACTGGCAGCGAACACAAGCAGCGCAATGCTTTGCTACGTCCCTGTACACCCCTGGCCAATAAAACTTCTCTAGGAGATATTTCAATGTATTTTCCTTGCCGTAATGTCCTCCCCTATCTTATTGTGAGCCAAGAGGAGTACGTGATCCCTGAATGGTGTTGGTACTATCAGTTGTGTAAATGTCTGTGACCCCCCTTCACAACCCTGTACAGTAACCCCCTTTGTACAAGAAAGTATGGTCCTACCTGCTCTGGTTCTTGTTCACGAACCTGCTCCCAGG
This sequence comes from Calotriton arnoldi, assembly GCA_963921515.1. Lineage (NCBI taxonomy): Eukaryota > Metazoa > Chordata > Amphibia > Caudata > Salamandridae > Calotriton > Calotriton arnoldi. The sequence continues at coordinate 278,068 of CAWUFW010016888.1, forward strand.
CATGGGTAAGGGTGTTGTCCTCCCGTTGCGCCATACGGAAGCTAGCCGGTTTCTTTCTGTCGATGTCTGTAAGGGAGAGAGGAAAGGCAGGACGTGATATCTGCGAAAGGGCAAAATCTCTCTTATCTCGTCTTTTTTCTTGTGTACTTTTTCTTGTCTTGGCATTAGGGGCCTCTAGATCAGCGCCACAAAAAGGGGCCTCCTGTAGCCAGGTCCTGTCGTCCCTTTTTGTATTGTCCAAATACTCCTCGAACTTAGGATGGTCTGTCCCTATAATGACTGCTTCAGATAAGGTGGGTATCACCCCTACTCTTCGCAAATGGGGATCATGGTCCACTTCTAACAGGACCTCCGCCACAGGGTAGGCTTTGGTATCCCCGTGTACACAGGTTACCCTCACTTGTTCTGTGTCTTTTAACTGGGGAGGGGAAATCAAAGAGCCATCCACTACCGTAACGTGGCACCCAGTATCTAGCAGGGCTTGTTGTCTCTTCCCATTGAGCAGGACTTCCTTCCTATACTGACGAGGGCCCTTCCCCGTTACGTATATACGGCCCCGGGAGTATCCCACCTCCATCGGTTCAACTGTTGGGGTGCGGTGAGGACACTGTCTGGCTATATGCCCCCATTCCGCACAATTGTAACACTGTGGCCCCTGCCCGCTGGGACCAGGGGGCGGGTAGGAAGGCCTGGGGATCGGGCGGGAATGTATCTGGGGCTAATACTCTGGCTTAGGAGTGCCTTTCGGGAGTGGGTTGTACTGGGGCCGTGCTATTCCAGCCTTGAAATCAGGCAACCTATGATAGGCACAAGCAATTTGGACCGCTGACGTGGAGGAGAGGTTGGGGTGTTGCTTCACCCATGACCGTGTACTGGGGGTAGGGCATCCAAGAATTTTTCCAAATAGACTTTTTCTACCACTTCATCCACTGACGAGGTATGGGGGTTAGCCACCTATTGCCTAGGTCTCTGATCTGGAAAAACAGGGCACGGGGTTGTCTCCCGCTCCCCATTTCTCCTTTCGAAACCGGCTTCTGGAATGTTCTTGGTCGCATCCTAACCTCTTGAGGATGGCCTTTTTCACATCCTCATAGGCTGTGGTACCCACAGGATTGGCTGCTTGATAAGCAGCTTGTAACTCGCCGGAGAGGAGTGGGGCAACGTACTGGCCCCACCTTTCTCGGGGCCAGGCTGCTGTGGTTGCCACCCTTTCGAAATTCAGGAAAAAGTCATCCGGATCGTCCCCTTCTTGGAATTTTTGAAGGAGAGTCCTGGGGACATTAGGGCGAACTCGGGTGCTTACAATGGCGTCCGTGAGGCACAATATTGCTGTGTCCTGCACTTGCTGGTTAGTAGTGATCAGGTCGGCCTGATTTCTAAGGGCTCCTTGCAGGGCTTCTCGGTCCATCTGTGCTGTCTGGATCTGTTGTTCCAGGACCAGCTGTAGGTGCCGCTGCCCCTCGGCTAGTTGGGCTATGACATCCTCGACAGGCATGGTTGTGTCATGGTTCGACACACAGGTACAGGTGGGAGATCCCACTTCTGACACCACTTTGTAGGCGGCCCGGGGACGCGGGGAGCGGAAGGGAACACCACACGCGTATAGTACAAGGTTTTCAGGGTTTTTATTATTTTATGAGACAATGGTTTTCGGGCTCTTTTGTATGTCAGTCCCATGAGGTCTGTACAGCCAGCCAAAAAGAAAAGGTGGCCTTCAAATCAGGTATACAAACAGAACAAAGAAAAAAGGGGGGAGTTTAGAAGAGTTCCTCTTGGCCATCCACCCGGGCTCCTCGAGGCTTGGTCCTGGTCTGGTCGTTGCTGTCACGTCTTCCCAGGGCACTCAGAGGTGAAAGGGAGGGGAAATAAATAAAAAGAACAGAAACCGGTTTTAGTGTCAAGGCCTTCTTCTTTTGTACACTATGTGCCACCACCACCAGACGCCGTGTAGGGAAGGGACAGGGTGCGCAGTGAGGGTTGGCCAGGCGACAGAGCAAACGAAACACCGTGCCCTACTGTCCCGCACCATCCCACCACCCCCACCAGAATGATCCCCCTAATGGTACTCGCCTTGTGCCACGACCCGTGATCTGGGCCGTGGCGTAGGGACCCGGGGCGTCCTCCCTCTTCTCTGGGCCGCCGGGTTTGTTCGCGGTATCCGCTGCTTCCGCGATCTCGTGCTTTCCGTCTCTCTCTCCCTCAGGCTCTTCGGCCGCTCTGCCTCCTTCTCCTCGCTTCTTCGTCGCTGCTGCTTCCATGTCGGACGTCTCCGCTCCTTCCACCATCGGACCCCTTCCCTTCCGGATCCCACTCCCTTTGTCTGTCTCGTGCCGATGACGTCAGGTGCGCCTCCATGTTCCTCCCCAGTGCCGTTAGACCGCTGAGTGATCCCAGAGATGGGTGCGTGTTCCGCCCAGTTTCTCCCCGCTTCCGGTCCGTCGGATCGTCGGACTCCTCACACATCTCCCCCATTTGGAATGGACGTTGGGGCCATTCAGAGGATGGGTGTTGGGACAGGTAGTCTGCGCCAATCTGTCTTGTCCCCGGGTTGTGTATGGTCTGGAAAGAGAAGTGTTGTAAAGCAAGAAACCATCTCAGGACACGGGGATTGGTGTCTTTGTTATTCGCGAGCCAGGTGAGGGGGGCGTGATCAGTGAGGACTATGAACCTCCGTCCCAGTAGGTAATATCGTAGGGCTTCTATGGCCCATTTTATGGCTAAGCATTCTTTCTCAATCGTTGAATAGTTCGCCTCACGCGCAAAGAGCTTCCTGCTGATGTACAGTACTGGTTTTAGGTCATCGCTACGGTCAGGCTGGTATAGCACAGCACCCAGACCGAGGCCCGAGGCGTCGGTTTGGAGAACAAATGTGTGACTGAAATCAGGACAGTGTAACACTGGGGCTGTACAGATGGCACTTTTAGGGTGTGAAAGCTGGTCTCGTGTTCTGGTGTCCAGGTGTGTATGCGGGATGACTGAGTTTTTTTCAGGAGGTCGGTTAGGGGACTGGCTATGGAAGAGAAATTGGGTATGAACCTACGGTAGTAGCCTATAAACCCCAGAAATGAACGGACGTCTCGTTTGGTTGTGGGTCTGGGGAGCTCTCTGATAGCCTCTACTTTGTTTAACTGGGGAAATATCTGTCCTTCCCTGATTGCGTAACCTAAATACTGGATCGTGTTGGTTCCTAACAGTGATTTCTTTGGGTTAATGGTGAGGCCAGCCCTTTGCATTGCTCGGAATACGGCTTCTAGGTGTTGTAGATGTTCTCCCCATGTTGGGCTATATATGACAATGTCATCAAGATATGCTGCGGCATATCCCCTATGAGGTTTGAGAATGCGGTCCATCAATCTCTGGAACACAGCCGGGGCCCCATGCAACCCGAAGGGGAGCACCCTAAATTGGTATAAACCGGAGGGAGTCGCGAACGCTGTCTTCTCCTTGGATTCGGGGGATAAAGGGATTTGCCAATACCCTTTTGTGAGGTCAAGGGTTGACATGTACCTGGCTTTCCCCAGGCGTTCGACCAGCTCGTCTATTCTTGGCATGGGGAATGTATCGAATTTGGTGACGGCGTTTACCTGTCTGAAGTCTATGCAAATACGCAGACTCCCATCCGGTTTCGGTACGAGCACCACCGGGGAACACCAATTGCTCTGGGAGGGTTCGATGATGTTGGATTTAAGCATGTCCGAAACCTCCCTCTCTACTGCTTCTCTACGGGCTGCCGGGATACGATAAGGTTTTCTTTGTACGATCTTTTTGTCTAGGGGTACAATGTGGTGGTGGACCATGGTGGTTAATCCCGGTTTGGAGGAGAAGAGACCTGGGAAGGTCCCTAGTAGTGACGTTAGTTGGTCGGTTTGTGTGGATGATAGACACTCTCCCGTGGGTACTTGTTCGAACGCCGGTTCCTGGACCGACAGGAGGGGTATCTCCAAGGGTCTATTGGTACAGGCGAGATGAGCGGGGGTTCCTGCAGTGTGGGAGGGCAGGGGTTCTTCCCACTTTTTTAACAGATTGACGTGATATATCTGTTTCCCCCCAACACGGTGGGGTAGCAACACGCTATAGGTGACAGGGGTTATTTTTCTTTCTATGACGTATGGCCCTTGCCACTTCTTCAGTAGTTTGTCCTCTGTAGAAGGGAGCAACAGGAGGACCGTGTCGCCAGGGGAGAATTCGCGTAGGCGACTGTTTCGGTCGTAATACCGCTTCTGGGCCCCTTGGGCCTCTTCCATGTGTTCGTGTACAAAGCCCCATAACTGAGTCAGGGATGACTGAAGGTCAGCGGCATAGCGGACAGGGGTTTCCCCTCCTCGTCTTCCTCCTCCCACTGTTCTGCCGCCATGTCAAGCAAGGTCCTGGGTTTCCGCCCAAACACCAGTTCGAAAGGAGAATATCCCGTAGACCGCTGTTCGTGGGTCCTCAACGCAAAGAGGACCAAGGGTAGTTTTTGGTCCCAATCCCTCCCGGAGTCCGAGACGACCTTGCGGAGCATGCTCTTGATCGTCTTATTATAGCGCTCCACAAGGCCGTCTGTTTGGGGATGGTAAACAGAGGTTCTGATTTTGTCGATACCCATCACTGTACAGATTTGTGTCATAAGACGAGACATGAAGGGGGTCCCTTGGTCGGTTGGTATCTCTGCTGGAAACCCCACCCTCGAGAAAAACGATATCATGGCTTGGGCTATCGCTGGGGTGGTCATACTTGATAGCGGGTTGGCCTCCGGATATCTACTGGCGTAGTCCACAGTAACCGGGATGTAGCGGTGCCCTCTGGCCGAGGGCGTCAGAGGTCCTACCAGGTCCATCCCCACCCGCTTGAAAGGGGCGTCTATGATGGGCAGTGGTTGCAACAGGGCTTTCACCCCCCCCCGGATTGGTATACTGGCAGCGAACACAAGCAGCGCAATGCTTTGCTACGTCCCTGTACACCCCTGGCCAATAAAACTTCTCTAGGAGATATTTAAATGTATTTTCCTTGCCGTAATGTCCTCCCCCTATCTTATTGTGAGCCAAGAGGAGTACGTGATCCCTGAATGGTGTTGGTACTATCAGTTGTGTAAATGTCTGTGACCCCCCCTTCACAGCCCTGTACAGTAACCCCCTTTGTACAAGATAGTCTGGTCCTACCTGCTCTGGTTCTTGTTCACGGACCTGCTCCCAGGCATGGGTAAGGGTGTTGTCCTCCCGTTGCGCCATACGGAAGCTAGCCGGTTTCTTTCTGTCGATGTCTGTAAGGGAGAGAGGAAAGGCAGGACGTGGTAGCTGCGAAAGGGCAAAATCTCTCTTATCTCGTCTTTTTTCTTATCTACTTTTTCTTGTCTTGGCATTAGGGGCCTCTAGATCAGTGCCACAAAAAGGGGCCTCCTGTAGCCAGGTCCTGTCGTCTCTTTTTGTATTGTCCAAATACTCCTTGAACTTAGGATGGTCTGACCCTATAATGACTGCTTCAGGTAAGGTGGTATCACCCCTACTCTTCGCAAATGGGGATCATGGTCCACTTCTAACAGGACCTCCGCCACAGGGTAGGCTTTGGTATCCCCGTGTACACAGGTTACCCTCACTTGTTCTGTGTCTTTTAACTGGGGAGGGGAAATCAAAGAGCCATCCACTACCGTAACGTGGCACCCAGTATCTAGCAGGGCTTGTTGTCTCTTCCCATTGAGCAGGACTTCCTTCCTATACTGACGAGGGCCCTTCCCCGTTACGTATATACGGCCCCGGGAGTATCCCACCTCCATCGGTTCAACTGTTGGGGCGCGGTGAGGACACTGTCTGGCTATATGCCCCCCTTCCGCACAATTGTAACACTGTGGCCCCTGCCCGCTGGGACCGGGGGGCGGGTAGGAAGGACTGGGGATCGGGTGGGAAGGTATCTGGGGCTTATACTCTGCTTAGGAGTGCCTTTCGGGAGTGGGTTGTACTGGGGCCGTGCTATTCCAGCCTTGAAATCAGGCGACCTATGATAGGCACAAGCAATTTCTACTGCTGACATGGAGGAGAGGTTGGGGTGTTGCTTCACCCATGACCGTGTACTGGGGGGTAGGGCATCCAAGAATTGTTCCAAATAGACTTTTTCTACCACTTCATCCACTGACGAGGTAGGGGGGGTCAGCCACCTATTGCCTAGGTCTCTGATCCGGAAAAACAGGGCACAGGGGTTGTCTCCCGCTCCCCATTTCTCCTTTCGAAACCGGCTTCTGTAATGTTCTTGGTTGCATCCTAACCTCTCGAGGATGGCCTTTTTCACGTCCTCATAGGCTGTGGTACCCGCAGGATTGGCTGCTCGATAAGCAGCTTGTAAGTCGCCGGAGAGGAGTGGGGCAACGTACTGGCCCCACCTTTCTCGGGGCCAGGCTGCTGTGGTTGCCACCCTTTCGAAATTCAGGAAAAAGTCATCCGGATCGTCCCCTTCTTGGAATTTTTGAAGGACAGTACTGGGGACATTAGGGCGAACTCGGGTGCTTACAATGGCGTCCGTGAGGTGCAATATTGCTGTGTCCTGCACTTGCTGGTTAGTAGTGATCAGGTCGGTCTGATTTCTAAGGGCTCCTTGCAGGGCTTCTCGGTCCATCTGTGCTGTCTGGATCTGTTGTTCCAGGACTAGCTGTAGGTGCCGCTGCCCCTCGGCTAGTTGGGCTATGACATCCTCGACAGCCATGGGTTGTGTCATGGTTCGACACACAGGTACAGGTGGGAGAACCCACTTCTGACACCACTTTGTAGGCGGCGCGGGGACGCGGGGAGCGGAAGGGAACACCACACGCGTATAGTACAAGGTTTTCAGGGTTTATATTCTTTTATGAAACAATGGTTTTCGGGCTCTTTTGTATGTCAGTCCCATGAGGTCCGTACAGCCAGCCAAAAAGAAAAGGTGGCCTTCAAATCAGGTATACAAACAGAACAAAGAAAAAAGGGGGGGGGAGTTTAGAAGAGTTCCTCTTGGCCGTCCACCCGGGGCTCCTCGAGGCTCGGTCCTGGTCTGGTCGTTGCTGTCACATCTTCCCAGGGCACTCAGAGGTGAAAGGGAGGGGAAATAAATTTAAAAAACCAGAAACCGATTTTAGTATCAAGGCCTTCTTCTTTTATACACTCTGTGCCACCACCACCAGACGCCGTGTAGGGAAGGGACAGGGTGCGCAGTGAGGGTTGGCCAGGCAACAGAGCAAATGAAACACTGTGCCCTACTGTCCCGCACCACCCCACCACTCCCACCAGAATGATCCCCCTAATGGTACTCGCCTTGTGCCACGACCCGTGATCTGGGCCGTGGCGTAGGGACCCGGGGCGTCCTCCCTCTTCTCTGGGCCGCCGGGTTTGTTTGCGGTATCCGCTGCTTCCGCGATCTCGTGCTTTCCATCTCTCTCTCCCTTGGGCTCTTCGGCCGCTCTGCCTCCTTCTCCTCGCTTCTTTGTCGCTGCTGCTTCCGTGTCAGACGTCTCCGCTCCGCTCCTTCCACCATCGGACCCCTTCCCTTCCGGATCCCACTCCCTTTGTCTGTCTCGTGCCGATGACATCAGGTGCGCCTCCGTGTTCCTCCCCAGTGCCGTTAGACCGCTGAGTGATCCCAGAGATGGGTGCGTGTTCCGCCCAGTTTCTCCCCGCTTCCGGTCCGTCGGATCGTCGGACTCCTCACAGTCCCCTAGCCACCCAACAAACTCAGTTTGTGTTATACAGGCCAGAAAAATGAAGAAGAACAAGAATCAAATTCTAAGTCCCACTTGGAGCGAGTACCGGCATAGACGGAATCTCAACATGGCCGCTGATCTCTTGATCGGAGATGCGGTTTAGAAGCTTTTTCCCAAGAGCAAATTTAGAACTTTGATGAAGCGCGCATCAGCTCAAGACTGTGCACTTCACTGAAGTATTCTCGAGGACACATACCTGACAATTCGCTCCGTAGTTTTGAGGAAATCATTAGTTAATTGTGCTGCGGTTTAGCTTGCGTCGAGTTCCTCTCTACTCCCGAAGCCCGTCGGGTTTTAGGGATCTCCCTAGTGTCTAGAACTGGAGCTTGCGCACAACTACTGAAGGAAGAATCTGCGTGGGCGTTCCTTCGTTGTTCAAAAAGACTACCTCCTTGTCAAAGTCACGCCTACTGATACTTGCGTTGAGCCAGTATCTAATTCGGACGTTTTACAACTCGAAGGACGATTCATCTGACGAAGAAACAATGGAAGCTAAGTGACATTTATAACTTGTTTATCCTGAAGAACTGTTAACACTGTTAAGACTCTTACAGTATCATTGACAATAGAAGTTGAATGAAAAAACTATAATTCTTACATGATATAAAACAGCTCCTCGCTCAGCCTAGAGAGAGAGAGAGAGAGAGAAAGAAATAGAGAAGATATCCAAGTCTAATGCTACCATATATGCATAATTCATACCCTACATTCATTATATGAGTGAATTGGATAAATCTGAAAAAGAAGAGAAGCACTGGTTCAGGAAAATAAGGGTAGGCAACAATCTATTAAGAAAGTATGAGAAGGGATTAGGATAGGGACAGAACAGTTTAAGTAGTAATTGTTATGTTCTTATGTTCTAAGTTCCTCAGGTATCCCTGTCAGAAATACTACGGAGAACTAAACCTGAAATTGAGGGAGGATCTGAAACCTGAATTCCTGGCAGTCTCTTCTATTGTTTGTTATTTTATCCACTCCCCTTTCCCCGAGGGGGTCTTTCGGATGCTCAGTGCTATATTGGGTCTCTGGAATATCCCTAAGAGGGAGTTGGGAAAAAGCTACTTTCTGTTCCCGTGCAAGTCTGAGGTAAGAACACCCGCTCTGACAGAGTGAAGTGCCCACGTAGTTAACTTGCACCTGAGCAGAATGGCCGAAGGGATTAATTTACAAACCCTAGGGGTGGTTCTAGAAACAATTCAAAAAGAACTGGTAGCAGTCAGAGAAGAAAATAAAAGTCTAAGGCAGGAGGTGATAAATTCAAGAAAAGAAACCGCAGATTTAGCCTCAAGAACGGGAAAACAATTCAGCTTAGGAAGTGAGACATTAGGCTCCTCCACAGAGAGTTCGAGCAGCCTGACCACGCAAGTAGTACATTCCTTGTCCCCAGTCATTCCATTAGCCCCACCAGAACGATTCAGTGGGGATCCACAAAAGGCACAGGTTTTCTTGACACAATGCTCTTTACATTTCATGTGCCGTCCTTCAATTTTCCCTGACGCGCAATCTAGGGTGGCATTTATCCTATCGTATCTAAGCGGAGACGCAGCATCGTGGTCAATGCCACTAGTTTCCCGTGATGATGCCTTATTGTATAATTTTGAAGATTTTAAACAAGAGTTTCTTCGAATATTCGACCGACGGAGAATATCCCAAGCAGTAGATAATTAATTACTTGAGTTACGACAAGGAAACAGGAATCTTGTAGCCTACTTGGCCCAGTTCAATAAGTTAGTTGTGGAAAAGAATTGGCCAGAGAGCAAAAGAGCAGCAGTTTTTTATCGAGGCCTGAAGGATGAACTAAAAGACGTTTTGGCACAGATTCCTAATCGTCCCACGGAAGTCTCGGCTCTTGTGGACCTGGTATTGGAGATCAATTTTCGGCAAGGCGAAAGGAAAGGAGAACGAAGAAGAGAATTCAAGCCAAGTATTCCAAGATTTGATAGAGTCAGGTTTGAACCCAGCAAGGTGTCCGAGGGACAATCGGGCACGGAGCCCATGCAGATAGGAACGATTTGGGGTCCACTGACCAAAGAAGAGAAGGATAAGAGGAGAGAAAACAACTTGTGCCTGTACTGTGGGGCAAGTGGTCATTTTGTTAGAGGTTGTCCAAAGAAGCCAAAAAACGCACTAAAACTTAAGGAAAACTCTCAGCACCACCAGTAGGAGTAGTTGGACCGGTGGATGGTAAACAGGAAACAACTCCAATACAAACGGGTGGCCAATACCTTACAGTCATCATCACCACTCATGACCTTGTCAATGACTATAAAATGTAGGCAAATAACCCTAACTGAGGTTTCCGTGATGATTGACTCGGGTGCCACTGGAAATTTTTATGATCTAAAATTTGCGGCCAAGGTAGGATTGAGAGCCATACAGAAGTCCAGAAGCGAACCAGTACGTACAGTGGATGGAACTAACCTCTCGTCTGGACCCATAGTAAGCCGTACGGAAGAAGTGC